>VXAA01007401.1:112769-161877 GCA_013399115.1 Anseranas semipalmata | reverse complement strand
CCCCCCCAATTGTGAATACTAAAAAAAAAAAACACAAAGATTTTTTTGTGGTTTAGTTATTTTCTCTTCATGAAATTAATAGGCAATTCCAAAATACAGCACACTTCTCAATGCTTTTCTCTCTTTGGAAAGAATCTTTTTCAAATATTGTGTGTCAAAGAAAGGAGAGAAATTACCACAAGAATGAGGTAGCTGAATAGTTGAGAAAGCAAACAGAAATCTTTTTCTTTCCACCATCACAACATTAACAAAGACATTTTGGGTAAATGGAAAAATCCTTTAAAATCTATTGCTGGGATAATTACTTATAACACAAAAAGCACAAAGAATCTTTAAGTGGAAGTATCTAGCAAGGCAAAAGATTGTTCATGCAAATATGTATAAATGTATTATGTATATATAAAATGAAGTGATGGTAGCAGTGTGAAACAAAGCTTTAACCACCTTACCTCCACCATGCTGAACAAATCCTCCTACCAGACCCTTTCTAGAACTGCAGAAGTGCTTAGTTTTAACACAACTGGTTAAAACAGCAGTTCTTGTCAAATGAGAGCAACAGCACACAGACACAGTTCTTTGTATCAAATACAAATTCCCTTCTAGAGTGATACCAATGCAAGGAGAGTAGTGTTCAGTCCTTAACCACTAATAACTCAATGGTGATCTCAGTTATGCAGGGCTAAAAAAAATTAAAAAAATGATATGTTATTGGAGAGGAGAAAATCCAAGCTTTCTAGTAGCCAGCTGAATTCCAGAGGAATGCTTTCAAATGCAAAAGAGAGTGTGAGGGTAACCTGGATAAAGGCTAGGTCACTTGTGTAAGGTAGCAAAGGGATTCCTGAGTAGTGAACTCCACTCACTATGCTTCTTCCTTTCCACTCCAGAGAGCCTCTAGGTGGAGTGTGTAACCTTGATTCTGCAAATGAGCCCAAGATATCTGTGCATCAGTGTGTTTGTGGTTTAAATGTATACGATCTTGCAGGTGTCATCATGTCCATTTGTGGGATGAGCTGCATACAAAGATCCCATAGAGTGTTACATCTAGAGTTTAATATGCTTTTTCTTTGAGATGCTTAATTTTTGTTCATCTGAAATTCTTAAGTATACATAAATCAAAATACTATAAATTCATGCCAGACCCAAAGTGTAAAAGGCATGGGCCAGGACACTGTGCTGCTTTTTTTTTTTTTTTTTCCCCAAATTAATGTCTGGTAATAGCCAGGACTTTGCTGGTAAAATTATCATTAAAATTGCCCCTTTGGCAATGTAATATAGGAATTCCAACATTACTGGAGTTCGAGTCAATGGTGTCTGCTGCATCCCTGTGCCCTCCGGGAGCAGCAGGTGAAATAGGTATCATCCTAATACAGAAGTTATTTGTATATTGCTTCAGGCTTTTTTAGAGCATAGCACCACTGATTTCCAAAGTAACAAAAATATGCTCTAACTAGCTGATTTAGCATGGATAATTTATCTCTACTGTCTTAGTTTTAACTGAGCTTTCAACATCTAGATTACCAAGTGATTCCAGAACTCCATGGCAAATGAGGAAGGGACCATATTAACCATTTGTAGGATTGATCAGGCTAATTTTTATTTTCTTTTCCTGTTGTTCTTACCAACCTGTATGTTGTTTGTGTGCTTAATAATAACCATCAATCTCTGCAATGTGCATGCAGGGATGATTTGTGCAGAAGAAATAGTACATTTTACTGTCTTGTTAATATTCCTGTATTTGAATTTTCCAAATTGATTGGTATTATTCAGACTATGCAATTATCACAATGTCTTTTAGTTTCATATCAACAAAATAGTCCTGTGAAGATCATTTTACATCTGCACGTAGATATTTGAAACATATCACTGACATTCTGTATATGAAGTTTTTAACATCTGACTACATGATTTGTGAAGTGCTCAAGTGGTTCCACTTTCACCTCTGCTTTGAATATTTTTCATTATTTTCCAGATATAAGCAGTTTTAATAAAACTATTACCAGAAATAGTTCAATAGTTCAATAGTTCAAGCTCTTTCTTAGGACTGGCTCTGATGTTTAGATCTTGTCTCTAAGAATTGAACTTTTGCCTAAAGGTTCATCAATACCAGTTACATCTAAAACTGGATATAAAAACATCGCCGCTCTTGTTGATGATCTTTTGTGTAAACTGATCATGTTTATTCACCCAACAAAGTATGGAACTGGGTCATTAAAAATCTGAAAGGCTCTGCCTATTGAGACTCTCTCCTCCCATCCTGCCAGCACAAGTCCCCAGTGGGCTGATCCCACTATCCAAAAGAGAGGTCAAAACACACATGCTCAGCACATTCAGTAATGGGCTCAGCCATCCTACAGAAACAGTGGTTCGGGAGAGGGGAAGGAGGACAGTTCACAGGGATAGTTCACAGGGATACCCTGAGTCTTACACCTTGCAGATCCTCTTCCTGGTTTCAGAAAAGCACAAAAGCAGATTTACTTTTACTGTTATATTACACTTAGTTTTGGTGCACTTAAAACACCATTGACATGAGTTTTGTCAAGCTGAAGCAATGAATTAAAGACAGGTTTAAGACCTCGGACTGATCCACCAAAGATATTCCAAAGGTTATGGTCATAATTACAACCCTGATCAATTTTATATGTTTTTCTGTATCTGAAATCCTGCCACCTTTGAGAAAACCTATTGGAGGTGGCAAAGAGCATTAAAAGCCTGGGATACACAGGGCTTTCTTTGCCTCTGCCTTCCCACAGAGCTTCAGGTTGTCTAAAAGAGCAACCTGAGACAATACTTTGAACTGCCAGGGGTTTGGTTAATCATTCAGAAGGGTGGTTACAACATGAGCTTTCTTTTGAGCCCTAGCAGACATAGCTCAAAATCATATTTATCTCCAAGCTTGTGCATGCAATCCGGAAACTGAACAGATGTTTGAAAACTGGAATTGCCCTGAACTCTTCAAGCAGTAGAGAACTGTGGTACAGAGCAAGTACAAACTCAGCCAGAATGCCTTAGGAATTACTTGAAAATCATGGACAAGAAACACCATCTGTAGGGACTCCCAAGATAGCCCTCTGAACAACACCATGTCTGCAGTACAATTGCAGTAGCCTTTAAAAAGGGGATGGTGACATTCAAATTCCACTTAAAAGGTCTCCACTTTTGAGGTCTCCTTGAGAACGAGAGAGAAGTAGGAACAGAAAAATACATTTAACAGCAAAGTAATAAGTTTAACATTACACTTTTAGTCAGATCAACTTTCTCATTCTAGCAGTGACAAAATGCTGCAGTACATGGCCTGTGAGGGTTAAAGGAAATCCCTTAAAAACAGAATGGATTTGGGCCACTTTGTGATTTGAGACTCTTCCTCTTTGCCATTTGGGCATTTCAGCAGGATGTAAAAGCTCGCTCATAAAGGTCTCAAATCTTTCCTTACACTCCCATACAAAGAAGACTGTATTAAGCTTTAGGATAATTACAAATTCATAATTTAAAGAATAAAATAAGATACAAATGACTGAAAAAAAAATCTGTAGTTAGGCTTTATCAATCTGTTGTTTATGTTGCTGGGCTACCACTGGGGACAAGACTTTTCTATTGCTTTTTAACACCTTGTAAAAAAGAAACAAACAAGCAAAGCAAAACAAACAAACAAAAACAAGTGTGCTCTGTTGGAGATTTAAGAGTTATTAAAATCAAAGGATGTAGCCTAGATCTTATTTTGGGAGAACATCTGACCAGCTCAGGCACAGAGGAAGAAGAGCAGGATTTTTCTCCTGCTGTGCCTTCCTCAGCATGAAAGACGCATAGCTGGGACACTGACATATGTCTTCTGCTGAAAGAAAAGTGATTTGTTTTTTTCCTAGTGCACCGAAGGAAAAATATCCAAAATAGTTCCTCCTAGCGAGCAAACTGCTGTTGCAGCACATTAAGAATCTGTTTGAGTATTCTGTCACTGATGGCTAATTGCATGAGGAGATCACTAAATGAAGGATTTTGCACTGTCAGAGTCTATTGAACAGTGACTGTCAGAACAGTATCACAATAATCCATGGATTATTTTAACTGTTCCTCTGTTATATAAACTGCTCATCAGTTTCCTGTTTACAAGAAAAAAAATCAGTAAAGCTACTTGCTGATCTCAGAAGCTGTCTAACGCAAATGGGGCTGCTCAAGTGAAGGCACAGCTGGCCAGAGTTGTGTATGGAGGTGGGGTTATGGCCTGCAAATGGATGGCCCCATGTTGATGTTCAAAGAAGAGGGGGTATTTATAGACCTGACAACTTCACACAAAAAAATCTTTTTTTGCAAGAACCTTACTGAGATAGGATTTTTTTCTTTCTCTCCCTTCTCCTCCTTTGTTTCCAAAGAGCTAAAGATGTGAAGCTTCAAAGCTTTGATCCAAGAGAGGTGGAACAAGGACATGAAACCATGGCAGTACTTTGAGGAAATATCAATCTAGATGCGTAAAGCATTACTGGTGTGCTTGTTCTAGCTCCACGGTGCAGGCACATTATTAATCCACCCTGATCCTAGCTGTCTGAAATGGTGATCATACTGCCTTTGTTCCTCTCATTCTTCTCCTGTCTCATCCTCTCTCCCTCCTCCACCCCACATCTTTGCCTAATTGGATTGCAGGCTGTGTGATGGGGGCTGCAACTGGCACTAAATAGAAGTAGGCACACTGACCCCAGCCAAATCAACCTGGCAACAGACTGGGACTAGCTTATTCATGGCCCCTTTGCTTTCAAATGTTGGTGGCTTCTATGTGTCAAAACATATGCCAATTTTTGGAAACACTGTTTGGAATATCCTGGGAGTTCTGAGCAAAACGTAGCAATAGCAAAATAAAAATTACTATAAGATGACTTAAGAGTATATGTTTATAGCCATTTTTCTCCCCAGATATCTCTGGTTACGCTTTACTGGTACTGCAGCGCCAGAGCTGATGGAGTCTGTTGTGGCTCATCCATCACAGGCAGAGCTGTTAACTCAGTGCTGACACACACCTGAGGGAGGACCCGGTCTGACCGTCGGGTCCCGGGTGCAGTTGCAAGGCTGCAAGTACGGAGGATGCAATGGTAACCATCTGTGTTTGTAAACGAAGTATTTTTTTTTTTTTTTTTTTGTGGCCAAATTTCAAAGTTTAACGGTTGTAGAATCTGAGAGTGCTGAGAGGTCAAAAAATTTTTAAGGCTTTAACACTTCTTAAAACCTGCCCAAGTCCTCCCAGGTGCCACGCACTTCAGGGGAGATGCCCTGGGCTGTGCCTTCATTGAGCCTCACTGTTAACCTGAAGGCACCTGGCTTTTTCTGGAGCCATGGCAAACCTTGCAAAAACTGTGTTTACAAGCGTAGATTTATTAGTTCGCAGGTGGCATGCCTGTTTTTTACTGCCTGAACTGCTGGTGTAACCGGTAAGGAGCAAGTAAGACTTTATAATAACTTCTTCTGGAGTTAGGTATAAAGTTCTATTCAGGAAAGGAGGAGCTGCTTTGTGATTCCCACCAGCAAGCTGAAGTCTGTGAGGCTGCCCGTGGGGACACCTAAATGGGGAAAACATTCACTTCTGTTAACGATGTGACTATTGCTTTGACAGATGTAAAAATATTTACCCAAAAAGTGTCAGAAACTTTCTGAATTCTGCATTCATCTGAACAGTGATTAGGAAAGTAGTAGAAGCTGCAACACGGAGGATTTTTTGCACAGAGCAATGATGAAGATAGTCCGTTAGTAATTTTCCTTCTCCTCTGAGAGTTCAGAGAAGCTGGTTTTAATTAGTTTTAAGCTTCTTCGACTGGGAAACTGCAGACAAGAGTACTTTTTTTTTTTTTTTTTTTTTAAATCAGGGATATGGAAGATCTAATTCAGGTCTTCACTTCTAGGAAGGCTCATTTTTTGAACAACCAAAATTTTCAAAGCTCTATTCAAACAAGTTAAAATTTCAGTTTGAGCAAGACAATTTCTTGCAGCATCTGGAGTAGAACATAAACACTCATGTACACTGATGAACACTGGCAGTGAAGAATTGGTATAGCCTAGCCAAGAGCAGTACATCTTCATCCAAAAAAAAAAAATACTTAAGCCTACTGCCACTATAAATAATGCTGACTAAAAATTGTAAAATGAATAGAAGGAAAACAGAGGTCACTGTATGCACTGGCTTTTCTCAAGAGCCAGGTGCAAAAGAAACAACTCAAGAGGAGAGCAGAGCTTTGCTGGAGCACTTTGGTGATTGAGCATGAAGGCATCCACTCAAACAAGTTTTCTAATTGCAGTAGAGCCCAGAAATGGCCCCTCAATAAAACAGATCATTAACTTGTTTGATGAGGAGGAACTGCAGTGTGCAAGAAAACATAAAGTAGGTGTGAGGGGTGGAAAATGAATTGGTGAAACCAGAGGTAAGCAGGGATATAATGAAATTCAGATAAAAGGTAATCGGGTTTTGAAAATGTGGTTGTTTGCCATGGTTCATGACATCCTACAAGCAGGCATTTTTATATAGTTTGTGTATCTATCCCAAATTGTTGTCATATGTTTTTCTGTAGCAACAACAGATCCAGTCTGTTGTCTCCTGCTGGGGCAGTCCCCAGGCAAGCTGAGGACTGGAGGAAATCAAACTGATGTCCTTCCAGGATACAGAAAACATCCAGTACCAGCTTCCTATAAACAGCTTCCTTCTGTGTTTCAATATGCAAAACAATGCCAAAGCTATACAGTTCAATATAAATTGATATCATGATTTTTACTGGCAGTTATGTCATAAAGGACTTTCCTATGTTACAAAGTCTTACAACAGTGAACATCATGAATTGCTCAAGCCAAGTCAACAGAGTTATGCTATAAAAAGTATATGCTGGGAGTGCCTGAGGGTGCTTTTGCTGAATATGTTCTTAAATGTTAATGGTAACACGGCATAAAATTTAACTGATAGATATGATCTTGTGCTATGATAGTTACTAGGTGGCTTTATCTAATGAATTTTAAATGGATGAATTAAAATTCATTAAATATTGATACTGGAAATAATATATGCCGGCTAAAAATATCTGGCTGTTTATAATAGGGGTTCAGAAAGTTAATGGAGCCTGCAGGTTATTTTCTGAGGCTTATAGAGACCTGTCTGGCCCACGTGCTGAATGCTTCAGCAGAGACCAAGGAAAATATTTCTACATGCTTTTAATAATGGGACTGCCATGAGTTTACTCAAGTTTCATTGAAAATGAAAAGGAGGTAAATAATTTTTCTTACCTGAAAAAGGCGAATTAACCCATGAAATGACAAGATGACAATTGTACATAGAGACTATCATATTTCTTAAAACCTGCTACAGTCTGTTGCTCTCACTCTTCATTGTAGGTGTAATTATTTTCTGTGATATGCATTTAAACTGCCCAAATTTCCAGTACTTTGACAATTTGCATTAGATAAGCTTATCTCCTGCTGAAGCAAGAGGCACTTTGAAGACATTAACTATGTGTTGGTGAGTACAACCTTTGTCATTATGTGCACTGTTTAAGTGTAATGCTTTCATTGGACACACCTTTTTTCTTTCCTGCCTATACAGTGTGAATTGAGGGCTGTGTTCGAATCCCTCGCTCCTCTCGGATTAACTTGCCACAGTCTAACTCCGTAGATAAGGTGGTGCCAGAGGTGGAGTTGGACGGATGGGTTTGCTTACACTGTAGTCCGTAAAAGAAACAAAAGGCCTTGCATGCAAGAAAAAAAAATGGAGAAAATGAATAAATGAAAGAAGTAAAATTAAAACCAGACATGAGAATGAGATTCAAAACCTATTTAAATCAAAAGAGATTCTATTATGGAAACAGAAAAGTCATAGATTGTATGCAATTCATGCTGTGGATTAGCTTAGTGATAATATACACTGTATAGCATTTTCCATCTGAGCTTCTTATATCACCAGAATAAAAATAAAACAAAGTGAGCGAAATCAGACAGTAACACTGAAATCGCCAGTATTCTCCTCCTGTAAAATTACTTCCACAGAATAAATCTGTGAAAGTCATGTATGATGTTGTCATGTTAACTTACTCAAAGATTTTTGTTATTATAATTAACGACACATCGCTGTGAAACGGTAGTAGAGTTTCACCATATACAGAAGCTGTATATGTATATATGTATCCATAAACATTATGCTATTCACCCAACAAATTGCTAAGTAAATTAACAGTCCCTCATAATGTAAAGCTTTAGGTCTATTTTAATTATGACTTCAGATATACATTGCCTTTTCCAGACTCCTGAAAATTTTTGAAAATATTCTGCACCATGTTAGTACTTATACTAATCATTTTAACTGCAACAGTTCTCTGAAACTTATTTGAATAAAAAAGCTCCTGAATCTTGAATCAAATCAAGATCTCAATATATTCTTTACACATTTTGTGCTAAAACTGTTCTATAGGGTTAACATGCTAATCAGAAAGCTGCAATACGTATAAAGTGCATCCATCCGTTCTGTTCGATTTACTTCAAAACAGGGACATCTTGATTACTAAGGCATTTAAAATTGCCCCACGTGAGCTGCATCTGTTGTTCATTACACGGTGCCATTGCCTTTAGTGAAGGCTTGCTCAGGTGCACGCAGAGAAGTCGACATGGACAGGAGCTGCCTTCTTCTGCAGGATACTGTGAAGACCAAGTCCACTGACACTGGCGTTAGGTCCCACGGACTCACAGTAACACTAAGTGTCATTTGGAAAATGAAGATGCCTGGTAGGATTCAGCTCACTTCCTTCCAGCTGTCTGAACAGCAGGCATGTACACTTAGCTTAGTGTGACCCCATACTGGCATCAAGGAGATACAGGCATGACTGCATGGGGGTTCCAACCCAAATCTGATGTTTACAGATGAGGCACTGTCCTCTCAAGGCCCTCAGCCCTCAGCCCTGGCTGCTTGACTCAGATGTCAATCCCTGTCATGTCCTGGCATCAATGCAGTGTAAACAACATCTCCGAGACTGAGTTCAAAATGTTCTCGTTCTCTTGCCACTCATCCCTGCTGCCTTCATTAAGGCTATTTTTCTTGACAGTTATTTCTGGCTTTTATGTCATCAGCCTTGTAGGACTACACCTTGGATGGAGAGGATGAACTGCCCACTGACAAGCTCCTGTCTTTCCCATCTAAGTGCAAACTGAGCTTAAACAACTCACTTAGAAGTAGATGCTCAATATCTGGAAACCTGGAGTTAGGCGATATGAACCCACCTCTTGGTAACTGCCACAGGGGCCACCAAGCCTGCAGTGCAGTGTGACCCTCATCCCTACGATATGTCCTGTTGAAGTGAACAGGATCTGAGCAGCTTCAGCAGTTGAGCCAAACAGGACCAAACCACAGTCTAGGTCATGGCCAGCAGCAGACCAGGACCGGGGAAGGCAGCCAGAGTTAGAGGGTTGGCAGATCTTCATGAATAGACTCTGAGTGACTGCCCGTGTCTTGTTTCTTTTACAGTGTTTGGTGGCTCAGAAAATGGGTGTTTACACTCCATTTTAATGATTGATTCTATTCCACAAACTGCTGTAATATTCAAGGAATGATTTATACACAACACTTTCTTTGTTTTCCCTCTGCTCTTTCAAATTGCTCCTTATGCTTCAGTGGAGCTATATCCAGAATTTCTTTGGCTCCATAATCTTACCTTGCTGTGGCATCCATCCCCTTTCAGCAGGTTTCCCTGCTTTGAAGTGTATGCTTCAGCACAGAGTGTGTAAGCCTCCGGCTGTGAAAGAAATGCTTTCTAGAGCAAGAGAAAAATTACACTGGGGATTTGGAAGTACATTCCTGTTGTTACTCAAAAGGCTGATGCTAATGCCATACAAAAAAAAAAAAAAAAAAAGCTGTTGTGTTTTATTCCTTTCCAAGGTAATTTATACTTCAAATCTTAAAGATCAAGCAGAAACTGTTTAAGACATGAATTGTTCTTGTTCTGCATTGCCATACTAAACAGCACTAATTGGACTGTGGATGAGGTACTTCCCTATTCTTATTAATAAATTATTTGTCTTTAATGCCAGAAACACCTGGTAAGTTCAGCAATACAAGATCTGCACTCCAGCAAAGAGACTTATAATGCAGTCACCTCCACATCCACAAACCTCAGCCTCCCAGAAACATAAGCAAGCTGGAAATGGATGACTCACCTGCTCAATGTCACTGTTTTTCCTTGATTTATATATAAATTCACCAATGGCTACGAACACTGAAAGAACGAGCCCTGCAGCGAGCACTATGAAGATTCCCCCAATATTCTCCACCCCGAGAGCACTGGCTTCTTTGCTGTCCTCCTCGGGGCAGCCATTGCCTCGCCACCACTTTTCCTTCATCATGTGGAGCTTCCCCTCCTCCTGGAGCTGGAGGATGGCAATGGTGATCTTGTCCCTGTAAGGAGACCCTGCAAGGTGAGAGCAAGACTCGTCAGTGCTAGTTGCAGCAAAGTGAAGGCAGGGAGGAAGCATGTGGCTGCTGTCTGGAGCAAAACTGCTCCCTTAATCACAAGACTGATTGTTCTGGCTAGAAAGTCTTGGTTTCTCCTCAGTTGGAAGGGGAAAGAGAACTACGTGTTGGTATCTGCCCTGGGGACTGGAAAACAGAAGGCTCTTTTGGTGTGGTTGTTTGTTTGGGAATTCATGATAATTTCTAAGGTCCCCTACTGAGGTTTATTTAAGCCTTGGCAGTGAGTTTTCTTGCTAAATAATCCCTCTATATCATGTTTGAATATTGCTTTGGGCATCCTTTGAGACTTTCCACTTCACATCTCTTCTATTTACTTCAACATCTGTTTATTTTTCCTACTGCATGTAAAATGAGTAGCTGTCTAAGAAAACCCACAATCAGTCAAATACATTCTCTTCTCATTTATACCTGCATATGCCCACAACTCCACTTCAGCTACCTTAGAGCTTATAAGAACACAAGCTGGTCCAGTCTTTTTTTCCGTGACTTGCAACAATATTGGCATTGCAAGCTGAAAATAGCAACTATTTAATGTTTTTTATTTTCAGGCCGACAGCTTGCTAAATGATGCATCTTCAGGCTCAACAGCATTAATGGGTCTGTACAGTATCTGGCAAATAGCGAGGTCACATTGGGCAGTTCAATCTGTTTAGGTTTGCTTCTCATGCACTGTTCTGGCTGTCCATCTTCCAAAATCTCTGTTGCCTGTGATTCATTTCAGCCAGCAGCTCTTTAAGATGCACAAGTCTATAGCCCCAAAGGGGGACAAGGGAGAAACTCATCCCTCACCCTGCTTTTGAAGCAGAGCATAGTTAAGGGAAATTGCTACCAATTAACTTTTACCATGCTGCCAGAAGCTGAAGCTGAAGTTATCAACAATGATAGCAGCGATCCTGTTATTAATTATAATAGACAAGCAGAAGTTGTTTTTGGTATTGCAAGGAAGACTTTTCTTTACAGGGCAAGGATTTTATGATAGCAAGCAGGAGAGGGTTACAAGAAAGGCAGTTTGGCTCTAAAGATATATGTGTACACCCAACCCCTGCCATGTTGGACTCCCTGCAATTGGAATCTTTTAGTGTCTGGTCTGAAATACAGCCAATGTTGCCAATCCCTCATCCATGTAGCTAACTGCCATCCATCCTTTCTTCTCCTTCAGCACATTAATGAGACTACTCCTTTTAGTGGGAATTTCACAGAGAGTCACATTTAGGTGCAAATTAAGGCAGTTGCGATTCTCAATCTGATCAAGATAAACAAACTTTAAGGAAGAAGGCATGACAGGGTTTCAGTGATGGGCACATATAGATGTGGACGCTTAGGAAAATCTCACTAGGCACCACTTTTCTGCCTTCATGCATCTAAATAGCCTTGGAAATTTGGCCTCAGCTTCACTTTTCTTTCTTATGTTGTTGTGCAGGACACTATTAGAAGTAATTGTACCATGAACAGAAGTCCCTCTCTCTCTTTCCATTTCCTCTAGCCTGCAGCACTGTCTGAGGACAGACTGAAAAACAAGGCAGCTCCTCAGTTGTTGCACCAACACTCAGCTATTTTTCAGCATACCCTACTGCCAGCAATAGGACATGCTGTGACCACAGATGCCAAGAGACATGTGTCAGATTATACAAAGGCCATCTGGGAAGCCAGCAATCGGCAGCCACTGCTTTGGGTAGCCAGCTTTGAAAGGAAAATTTACCAGCTGTAAGAATAGATGATTTCTATGCATGCTATTGAAGAAGCAAAAATAAGCACAACAGAAAATGAAGCAGAAACACCTTCAAAACTGTCTTTACATGGAGAGGTGAATTATTACCACTGAAAACAGCAAAACCTCCCAGAAGAAAAAGCAGAATTGTTTCTATCTTAGGAGAGGTTTGTTGCCCTGACAGCTGGAGTTTGTTATATTGTAGGACTCATCTATTTTCCCTCGACTGAAAGGACAGAGCTGTTAGGCAAAGTGAAGCAGCCTGAGTCATGGCACAGGATTTGTGGGGATGTTCATTCTTTCTTGTGATGTTTTTGTTGCCAGCAGGATTATCACAATTCATCGTGAGGGTAACAGGTACATCTATATTTCTATGCGTGCTTTTAAAGTTTGTCAAGTGTGCCTGAAGTGCTGGACTGGTGTTGTTTTATTGGTGAGCACTAAAACTGCACACAAATCCATCTCAACACCTCTTTGAATATTCAGCATATCATTTATGGCCACTGAGCTATTAACAACCTACCTCTCAGGCCAAGAAATACATCCGTCTACTTTCTTAGCAGTCTCCCAAGTAACTGGTAATAGCTTTAGTGTTAGAATTACTAGCATCAGCACTGGCAGTGATGCTGGAAGTAATACCTGTCCTGACACCTATAACAGTGTTGCTTTCTTCAGCCAGATTCTTCCCAGGGTGACATTTTGCATAGGTTTAGCTTAGAGGTGCCTCTGTTACAGCAGTGCTTCCAGACTGCAGCAAGCTCCCCATTAAGCAGCGTTGCAGATTTTTCATCAGTAATGTTCTTTGCCAAGGATCTAATGAAAACCCTCCTCCCTGTGACCCATGGGCTCAGTAATAAACATAAATGGAAATGTTTGTTGATATATCTGAATCCCTGTCATCCCACCTCAGCACGATGAAGAAGGAAGACAGCATATATCTGCAATTTTTTACTTGCAGAGGTTGCTCTGATAAATAAGGTGAAATTCCCTGGATTCATAGATGAATTGTTTCCTTGGGAACCAAGTGTTGATGGTATCCAGCTCATTCACTGGAAATTTTGGAGTATGAGGCATACTTTTGCTGCTGCAAACCATAGCCACGTTGTTGTGCATTCTCCCAAAGGAGCAAATGCAGACTTAGACTTGCTGAAACTTTGGTGTTAAGGATCACAGACAAGTCTTTTTTTCCATACAGCTTCTGCAGTGCAATAGTCTTAAATGTTATGAGAGAATAACAGAGGCTTTGGGGTCTCTGTGAATAGTAGAAAGATCACCACAGCTTATCTTGTCTGTGAAATTAACCTTTTAAAAATTTAAGATGCCTGATGACATTGCATTATTCCAAAGTGCTTGGAGGTATCTATTGCCCTGATTTTTGCTGGTTTTCCTTAAGAAAAAAATCAAGGTACATTTATCATACAAGAAACATCTTATATTTCACAGCTGTATTTCCAATGGATGTGCTCTCTCTGAGGATTACCATCTGTTCCAATTATTCTGTCATTGTTCTTGGTTTAAACTGTGGCAGCTTTATAACTGCAATGAAACTCTTGCCATGCGTTTGTCTTTATTTGGGGATGTTTTAGTTTTTGTACCATTTTCCTCAGGGACAGAAGGCTGTTCTCACATAGACAGTGGAAAAATATACTTAAAATATTATCTGTATGATGATCTGAGGTGCCCAGCATCATAAAGAATCACAGTTCAAAGTGCAGTGGTGTTTTTCCTCTCTTATTTATATCTGGTCCTCCAAGCAACTGATGGACTAAATACTTCACCTGTTATACCTGTATAGACTCTAGTTAATTCCCTTGAAACCAATAGAATTGCATAGCTATTAACTGAGGCTGGCGTGGTAAATGTATATGTGAGCAGTATGGAGAAGTATATTACACAAGAAAAAGATCTGGCTGCCCAGTTTTTCACAAGAACCCAGTGCAAAACAAACAAACAAAACAAACAAACAACAACAACAACAAAAACACCTGGCACACTTTCTAATTCTCTACAATTAGAAAATTCTTGAAAAGGACATTGGATATGCTAAAAAAGGTCTGCTGGAAAGAGTTCACAGAGACCGGGAATCTTAAGACTGCTTAGCTTGAAACACTGAAGTCCCTGATGCAGGTGCAGAACCTCGCAATTGTTTCTCATTGTTCTTATGTGCTGCTGTCGAGTCACAAAATGGAACAAAACTCGGTCTCCCTTCATGCAGCTTACTTGCAGATGCATAGGTTGGACATAACATTTATTCTGCTCACGACCATTTTGCCAGAGACACTACCTGACTTCTCAAAGCTGAAATTCAGTAGAGCAACTTGGACCTCAAGCAGCACAGGAGACACCCTGTTTGTTACACATGGGATGCTCCAGAAGGCAAGCAGGTTGCTTAACTTTGCTCTGCAGATGTAGTCTGCACTGCTATATTCTCTCCTGCCTGCAGAGGCTGCTTGCAGATGAGTGGAGGCAAGAGGAGGTCTTTTGCCTTAAAGGAGGCTCCTGGGATCTGTTTTGATGAGAATTTTTTCTGAGGGACTAGGGCATCATTCAGATGGCTATCTATGCACCTGAAGAGGACATTGCTGGGTGTGCTCCACAGCACCTGCGCTGGAAAGCATCTTACCAATAGGGGTTCCCACGCCGTAGCCTTTCGAATCGATAAGCCCCCCAATCTGGGTGAGGTTGCAGTTTCTCTGAGTCACATACTCAATGCTGGTCGACTCCATCAGCAGTGCGTAGTCCGTTGTGAGCACACGCTGGATTCCCTCGTCGTTGTTCTTCACCAGTGCTGTCTGCTGCCTGCTGCTCATGAACGCCCACATCTTCTCATATGTTGATATCTTGGATTTCTAAGGAGGGAAAATGAGGATGTAGAATCACACGAGCACCCAAATTACACTTGTAAAATTTTCCTCTGCCTTTTGTTGTGAATGATGCCAATAGCATATCTTGAATGAAAGGGAATTGGTGGAATGGTTTTCCTTCCTGCAGCCTTTTTCTCTTGCTGTGTTTTATGCTGAGAAATCTCTCTTTTTTTTTTTTGCTTCCTTTGCAGTGCCAGGAACTTCATTACTGGCACAACTGTGAAGTGCTTTGAAGTTTTTTGGACTAATGCTGTTACATGGATTACAGCAAATGACTACACATAACCCAGCTAAATTAGTGCAGCTGGATACTGTTGCACTCAGAAGCAGTGTTTCTGCCTGTCAGGGCAAATGCACTGTTCCAAAAGCCTGATGATGAATGGCTGGAATGATGATACTGGCTCTTTTGTATTGATATCATTTGCCTAGAAGTCATGTACTTCAAGGATAAAGCTTGAGAAACAAACCCAAAGTGGCTTCTAAGCAAACTTCTGCTTTCAGCTTCCCATTGCAATCAGTCCTAAGGACCTACTCCTTCTCCCACTGAAGTTTAGGGGGAATTTTGCCACAGGCCTCAGTAGGAGTGTGCATGTGGCCTGTGTCAATACCCAGCAGCACAGGGAAGAGGGATGCCAGAAGCCCCAGCCGCCACCACGCGGTGCTGGAAGTCCCTTCATCCCCACTCCTCTCCCTGTGCTGTGGGAGCACCCTGCAGGGAAAGGCCATTAGAGGGTACGGAAATACAAACAGCCTGCTTAGGGACTTCTCAGGGGCACTGTGCCTGCTGCCCTCAAGATGTGCTATCTACAACCCAAAAACCTTCAAGCAATTGCACAGTGCTAACATGGTGAAGCCTCCCTCCTCCCCTGTGTGCTGTCCAAAACCGCTGAGCACACAATGCCACTTTTGGATGAAATATCACATTAGACCTACACGCAATTGGACCATTGGGCACTGTTTGTCTCAAGATGGCATAGCCAACCTTTGCTGAACTACTCTGTGCCACAACCTAGCATGTGCTAGCCACACACAGACCAACTTTTTGATGTAAATACAGCCTACGGTCCCCTACACACTTAGGTTTTCCCAGTTCTGGGGCAGCATCTCCTCTCCTTCTTCATGGGCCCTGTCTCTGGTTTATAGCCATCATAGCTGATTTTAAGCTGACTGTGTGGAGACCATAAGTGATCATTAAACACAGGTGTCTGGGGAATTCCTGTGAGAAGCTGATTTTCTGGTTTTTTGAGCTTTAAATGTTAAATTGCTTTTTCCTGTGAATTCAATACCTGTGAATTTCACCTAAATTTCACCTAAGTTTGCTAAGCCACTGGATACCACTAAACTTTGCATATAGTTAAGTGGCTCTTTACAAGTAGAAGCCATTTGTACTGCTCAGCTGGGAAAACTTTTTGAAATGGATGATGCATTTATACAGCAGATTGAATCCGATATTGAATTTATTGGAAAGATGTCCTTATTCAGATGAGTTTGAAAGAAAGATCTCAGCTTCTCAACTCACCAACTTGCTTTCTTTTTTTTTTTTTTCAGGATAAATCATATGCTATACTCTGGCCTTTGGATTCTCATTGATTTCAGTGGAAACACGTCTGCACATCAGAAAGTAGGAGCTGGCAAGACTTGCAATGTGAGATTAAGATCTATTATCACAGAGGGGCAAGAAAGTGATGGAAGATACATAGATGTGTTGGAAACAGAGCAGGACAGCAGTCTGGAGAGATATGTTCTTATCATGATTTGCAGATGTGAAACATCTTGCCTCCATTTAGATTTTGCCCAGATTTGGACATTCAAACACTTGGCAAATGCTGCCTCAGCTCCTTCTGGCTTGTCTGCCTGGAGCCCCATCACCTCACTGGGGTGCTCCTTAGCTCTCCATGCCCTGTTTTCAGGGCATTTTCATTGCTATGGCCAGGTCTGTCAGACTAGCAGTTCCAGGATTTGTGTACAGGGAGGAGGCTGACTCTGGGGTTCCTTCAAAGCCAAGACTCTCTTGCTTTCCAGAAGTAATTTTAATTGTTTTTGTTTGTTTGTTTGTTTGTTTTTGTCTTCATTCCCAACACTAACTGGTTAGAAGGCATAGCCACTGCAGAAACTTTCTTGAAAATATTGCTTTTTTAGCAAGAGGTTGTCTGGGGAGACTATTCATAACAGGGATACTAGCATAATGCATTTAGAATTAGTGGAAAAACACAACTGTTAGTATATGCATTATAAGCAAGACTAAATAAATAGAGCTGTGTGAGTTTGAATAAACGCAAGCAGAGTTTTCAGAAAAGCCATGGAAATACCTTGTTTTTCTCAGCTGGTTCCTAACTGACATCCTATCCAGTAGACACATTGTGTAAAATCACATTTAAGGGCCTTGCCTCTGCTACTTCAAGCAGAAAGTCCTAAACCAAAGTTCTTCAGAGTTTACTTTGTGCCTGGATCACCTGATGCTTTCAGAAATCCCTTTGCTGTGTCTGTTGTTTACAGACCTGAAAATCAGCCCCACCTGGTCTTTGCATCTCACGTCCTACGCCAGGCACTCTGTCCTTTCTCTCTCCTTTGTGGCAAGGCGCTGCTAGCGTGTAGTGGTTGTGCTTTAAAAAAGTGTTGTTCTCTTGTTTCCCTTGGCATTCCTTAAGTACTAGGCGAAGCTCTTGCATAAGTTAAATCCTGCAACATAGGAAGCACTCCAGTGCTACAGGACATCTTTGCTGCCATTAATCTGGTGCCACTGCTTCCTCCTTCCTTTCCTTTCCCCTTTCCCTATCACCCCAGCTGCACCCCAGCTCAGCTCCTCTGGCCCCCAAATGGCAGGGACACAGCTGTTGGGGACACACCTGGATGCTGGGGTCCCTTGTGGCGTGGGGCAGGCCCAGGGCACCTGGCCAGGCAAGGTCAGTGCTTCAAGGCTGCTCCCCAAAAAGCGGCAGAATTGTTTAAGGCCTCTTCTCTCGTCTCCTTATGGCAAGTGTGCTTTTTCTGAAATTGTATCACAGTGCACGTGCAGTGAGGGAACCACATTACTGGTGACACAGAAACCCTTACCCCTGCCATTTCCTCATTCTGAGTATTGGGTTTTACAACCTCCCAGGTCTCTCACTGCAGTGTGTGTATCTATGTGTGTGTGTTTACTTAGCTCCAGAAGTATATGCAGTATTTTACAGTACAAGGGAGGCAAAGTCATGCCCTCACAGGGCACACAGTCTTCCTTTTGGATACGTAAGTATTTATTATATTTATTGTACAGAGACCCACACTGTGATATTTATGAAGTTTTGGACAGTGTAAGGAAATACTCATATCGTGAGGATCTCGAAGGGCTTCTGTAATAAAAATAATAACATTTTATATATAGCATTGTGTGTGTCTCACTAGTTTACAAGTGTGATAAATTGTATTTTCCATGCATCTTTCACTATGTCACCTTCACTCCACTAGCTTATCCATCTCCATTCTGTACAAAAACTAGTGTCCTTTCATTTGTGTTTGTGTATACACATATTTCAGGCACAAGTAAGCTAGCATGTATTGCACATAAATATTTAATCACCTTATCTGAAATGTTGTTGTTACTAAATTTAAGAGGCTTGCATTCTTTTAAGCCTACAAATTTTACTCTTAAGGATTAATAGTGCAAAAAAAAATCATTCTAACACTGGAAACAGCTCTAGAAAATTGTTCTGAACTTCTCATAGTGAAATTACAAGTTATTTCTACTGAAAGATCATGGAAGAAACAGGTTTTGAAGATTTCTCTCTGGTGCTGAATTTGACTTCAGAGTAGCAATGATGGTGGCTGTCTTTGGTCAGTGAAGAGCTCTTAGACCAAGGCAACTTCCCAGACCATTCCAGAAGGCAGCACAGGCTGCTTCCTGCTGCCGTGCATTTCTTACTGGGGTCCTGTCCTTGCGTTATGCAGTTTCCAGGAATATCTTGAGGTGGGTTTCCCAGCATATCTTAATGGAAATGTCAGCTCATACTTCCAAGAACTGACTGTAATCAGGCTCTGAAAAATACTGTGGTTCGTGCATTTCTTTCAGCATAGAAACATTTCTGTTCAGCCACAGAAGAGCCATTACAAGGGGAGTTCACCCTTGACAGCACCATCAGGGATAGCCTACCACCAGCTCTACCACATAACTGAAACGACCTTGGTGAACATTGCTAGTTTTGAGAGATGACCCAAATACTGTAGCCAAGATCCTTTTTGTGCATGTGGAATACTCACTTTGCCTCACGTGGGAACATTTGGGGTTGTGGTTAAAGCAGGGCAATGAGATGCAGGCTGGAGCAGCAGGGGAGAGGGCTCCCAGCAGAGGGACTGAAGCTGCTCATGCAGACATGAGTGTTATTTTGCCCCACGTGCTTCTTCACCAGGGTGTCTCATCCTCAAAGGCATCGCATATCTATAAACACCACTCTCTGATGTTACAGTGAAAAGCATGATACCAGTTCATTCAGTGCTTTACTTCCCTGCTGAGACTACCGATGAAGCTGCTAATTAATTCTAATTGTCACAGGATTTTTGTGCATATATCCTATATTTATAGCTTGTTGGCTTTTACATTGACATTTTATGAGATTAACCCATTTTGTATGTAATTAATTCTAATAGTGCAAAAAAAAAAAAATGCATTTATCTACAAAGCAATTAGCCACAGAAAATGATCCTTTACTTACAGACGCGTTTATGTGTGTATGTGGCCTGTATATTAATAGTCTGCATAATGTTGACCATGGACCATTTTAAGAAAGGGACAAACCAGCTTGTGTTTTGACTACCTGGAGTATTTTTCCAGTGCATATGTGACCTTCAGAATAGATCTTAGCCAAGTGCTTGTAAGAAGCTGAGAGAAACAACCTGGGGGATAATGTCCCCAGGACCATGCCCTGGTTCCCTTCAGATTCTCCCATCAATGGCATGGGCTTGGCCCTCACAGCAAAGGCAGTAACTAATCAGCCACGAGTCAGTCTGACCACTCAGAGCTGGCTGGCACCATCTTACCTTGAAGAAGGTCATTGTGGATCCATCTCTAACAGCCCCATACTCTATCTTGGTTTGCTTTGCCAAATCATCAGCTGAATCGATGGGGGATTCCATCCTCTCTACCGTCAGGAAGGCAGCCAGGTTGGCAGTATAGGATGAGATTATGATTAAGGTGAAAAACCACCATATTCCTCCAACTATTCTGGTGGAAAGAGCTTTGGGCATCAGCTCTGATCCTGTTACAATATCATCAAAACAATCATATTAAAATGATGCTTAAAGATGCCTTTTCTGATACCACAGACTATTTTTAGGCACAGAATGTTTTTATGAGCCATAGTACAATAAAATGATTTAAACAGTAATCTCACAGATGCACATCAAACATTTATAATGGTAACATACTGTGAAGGGGATGTATGCCATGATACATGACAAATGGAATTATCCTTGGGTCTAAACCCCATTACCTCTCTGAGCTAATGCTTAATGTGCCATTAACTTCTTACATCCCTAACAAACTGTACTAGTATTTTTTATCTGCTTCCTGAATTTCTTTTTGCCAGTATACTGTAATTGATATTTTTAACCAGAGATCTTTAGCAGAATGCTCTTCCATTTATAAGCTGCCTAGAAAAAATGCCTTACAAGACAAAGCTGCCCAGTGTGCATCCTATCCACATACCTAAGTAGAAACAGGGCGCTCAATATGGTTCCACTGAAATCATCAGCTTGTGCGAAACTGAGATCAAAACCCAGAACACGCCTTGCTACAAACATATAATTTAAATTTTAAAATTCAGAGGGTGAATGGAAGTATCCTTTGTATGTACAGGGCAATGCAAAGTTTAGGACAGTGTATTTAACACTAATTATTGCTGAAAAGGTTTTAACAGATCTGCCTGCGTGTCACACCGACAAGTACCAAAATGATCTGCCATAGTCATAAAATCTCACAGAATAGCATGCTCCCAGCTTGGGTGTTAAGTGCACTAAAATGGCTTCTTAACAGCTCAGACTGAATGTAAGCAACATAGGCACTCATATTTCCAAGCATTCTCATGCAAGTTTTATGCTGCTTTTTTTTCTAGAGGCCTCCCCACTGAACTTAGCTTGTTATGTGGAATTTAAGGATCTGTTTAAGGAAAGAACTTAGACATCCACATGAATACTTTTGACTTCAAAGTTAAGCACTGGCATAATTATTTTGTTTATGAAGGATGGACTTAAGAAATTACTCCAGGGCCTGTGAATGGAGACCTCAGCATGTAAAACTTTTGATGTAACAAACACTTCTATTACTGGAAAAACCTGCTGATAGCGTGTTATCTCTCTACAACTATTTAATGATTTCTGTAAGAAATTTAAGCAGGTTACAGAGAATATTTTCAGACTTCACAAAAACTTTGAATGTGACTTCTGGGGCAAAGACTGAAAGCGTAAGAGCTTTCCAAACAGCTAGCAAACAGATTTAACTCAGCTTTGTAAACATACAGATGTCTCTTAAAGGTCAATGCTGAGCATAGCCCTAGGGTTTCAGTAGGTTGACAGAATTGCCAAACTACGAGAGCAGATGCTCTGCCTGTGCAGCCTTGGTGCTGCACGGATTTCAAATTAGGCCAGCAGTCTAAAAGCAAAAGCTCTCACTTGAAATTTGAGTCCAAATCTACCCATTTCAAGAGCTGTGGCTCTATCTGGGTATATGTTTCTGGCCTGTTGTACTTCCCTTGCTTTTCAGATTAGATTTTTTTTTCTTTTTAATACCATGAAATCTTTTTCTTTTTTTGCATTGTTGCTTTCAGGAAAAGTGTGTGTTCATTTCTAAGCTGGGGTTGACCTGCAAAAGCTGGCTGATTCAGTTCATCCTGAAGGTGTAATTTTTTTAAAGCTTATGCAGCTATACACATGCAAATTCTACACTTGGGCCCTGATGCAACACCTAGCTCCAATATATACAGACAAATAATGCATAATAGCCAGCTACCTTGCAGAGATCCTAACAAGCAACCACAAAGTCTGCCACCGCAGCCATATGGCAGCACAAGCGAGTAGGCAGAGAAGCCCTGTATGTTGAATTTGTGGGGTGAGATGCCAAACCTCCTGTGATTTCCCCTACCAAAAAGTTGATTGTGAAAAAGCAGCAGAATACATTCAGTTCAATTAAGCTCAAGACTCCCTGGCCGACTAACTTTGCAGTGAGCTTCGATTTTGCTTTTGGGAGGTACTGAGCACGCTCTGCTCCCAGCTGGACCATTCAGGCCCAGCATCTCTTTTGATCAGTCCCATGATTATTTCAGTGTCCACCTTTCTGAGGGCCCTGACTGCAGCAAAGAGCTTTAATGCTTGCTTCATGCCCTCTTCACCCTAAGCGCTCTCCTGAACTGGGCGCTGCTGCTCTGCCCATCATCTGGCTGAACAGGGGCTCTGGCAGATAACTTGCCTTTCTGAAAGTAGTGGTTTCTCTGAATGAATTTGATGAAATGTGCCCCGTTTGGATGCTTTCAGAGTATGCATAACATGTCTGAGACTTTCAGGGGAAAAACAGTGGAAATAACATCTAAATAGAAATGTGGCTAGCAAGACTCAGGGTCGGGGACAATACTTGCTGAAGTCTCTCTAGTGCCTTTTTATGGCAGACATGACAGCCAATCCTGATCCAGACTTTGCTCACGCTCTGTAGAAAAGAGAAAGTCTGATCATCACATTTTAAAATTTAATAACAAGTGGCTTCCAATCAAGCATAGCAAGCAGCTGCTGTCAACAAGAAAGAGTGAAACAGTAGATGCAGAGTCTCACAACCATTCACTTCATGTTCAAGCTCTTCATGTTAATGATGATGCACTTACAATCACACGCTCCACAAGTTTGTACATGGAAACATTTGCGTTGCCTTACAAATGTTTTTTCTTTCTTTCTCGTATTTGTTTTGTTTTTAAGCTTCTTGAAAGACAAGCAGAGTCTGGTTGGGGCTGACTGTCATGTACCCAAGGTAGTGGTAACGAGCAGACACTGCATCCCACAGTTTGCTGTGGATGATGGTAAACTCCAAAAAAGGCAATACATCGAAACACAAAATCCTGGGGCACTTTCACACACACGGCAGTCACAATTATATACACACACCTGCCTGATACTGTAAAACCTCAGCCTGTGTTTCACTGATCAGTTGGAAGGACAACAAAACAAAAAAGCAAAACAGAATGGCTTTTCCTTCGCATGGCCTCCTTTAAAGCCATTTCTATGAGGAAGCTCTATATCCTGTCAATGCATTAGTTCACCAATAAAAGCAAGGGCATCCTAGGTACAAGACAAACTTTACTCTCTACCATGTCTCTACCATGTCTAGGAGAAATCCTCCTAATGTTTCTTTTACTGCTACTCATGTCTGTTAAAGAGGGAAGAATAAACTGTACCTGGATGAGTGTAGAGATGGTTTTACATTCCTTACTTATATGTTTAGGAATTTAATAAGGAAGCAATCTGGGCTTTCTTCTGGATTGCCTTTTTGGTTGTTGCCGTGGGGTGGGGTTTTTTTTGTTCAGCTTTGATTCAACTGGAAATGTTTGTCAGAAACTATTTTCATCCCTTTCAGTGGACCCCAGTTTTGGTGACCAGTGATTTAATTGGAAACCTTGGAATATGCAAGCCATAACCAAATGTGGTAAGTACACATATCTGTTTTACTTCCCATATGGAGTGAGCTTCACTGCCCTTCCTTGTCAATTGAGCCAGCTGTTAGATGTCAGCTGTTTCCAAAATCATCAGCAACAGGGACTTGTGACTGTATTAAGTTAATGCTTCTAGGGTTGGATGCGTTTACAGAAGGATGGGACTCATACCTGCAGAAAAGCCATAAAAAAAAAGGTTTGGTTTTGGTTTTAAACAAAGCGTTTGACAAGTGCCAACAAACTTAACAATCTTTCTGAAGAAAGAGCATCATCTTTTTTGTTTGGCAGTGAAAATAATTTTCCTAGGGTAGCTAAGACTGTTACTGTTTCTACTGGGATGGAGCCCAATTGAGAAGACATTTTCCTGTTGGCAAACCTCTAAAATCAACAGACTCAACTTCAGCATAAAGAGCATCATATCCTTCCAGTGAATATTTTCTATTTTAGCTCCAGAAACTCCGATGTGGCCCTGTCCACTTGCCTCTCTCCCGGATGTTTCCTTTCCTTGTTCCTGCTGCAGCCCTATTTCTGGACTCTGCAGATTCCCCTCTTCTGCCTTCTTCTAGCTCCAGAGACATGTTGCTTTTTTCCTTTCCTAGATCACTTTGGTTCTGAGATCAGGTTTTACAGTATAAGTTGTAATTACAGAGGGTGGAGTTTACCAGCACAGAAGCCCTTGAGCAGACTGTGGGACGTGTGCGATAACGAAGTGTAACCGGTGTACCTTGCTGCATGAGAGCTCCAACTCCAAACCAGAAACTATTTAGTAAAGTAAAATTGTTTTCCACCACATCTGAGTCTGGGTTGCACGGGTGGGGGTTATACCATTCATAGGGTGTAAACCTGTGGCAGTTAACAGAAACAATCTGTAAACATCAAATAGAGTACACACAGTGCCAGCAGACCTGGTGAACAACACATGAAATGAGGAGATTGATGAAGAAAACAGAAGAAAAGGAAACCTCAGTGGAAAGGCTGTCCATGGGACGTCTAGCAGCTGCCTCACGCAAGCTGTGGAGCATTGCTGCCACGTTAGGAGCGGTTTGCTCAGCCTCGCTTCTACCACAGGGACTGCGTCCTTACTCCTGCTGCTCTTTGGTTATCGCCCTCAAGGCTGAGGCTGCTGGAACGGCCAAAATCCCCCAAGGCTTTGCTGCCCACACCGCTCCCCGGTGGACGTTTGAAGGGGTGCGGATGGCTGGAAGCCCTCTTGCTGCTCCATGGCAAAGCATTTGGAGAATAATGAAGGAGGAGCAGCCCTCTTAGGGCAACCATTTTTAGCTGCCCATGGTCAGGACACTTGATGCTGAATGCCTTCACCCTTCATGAAGCTGCCCTGGCAGCAGGGAAAAAAGCTGGCGGTAGCTGGAAGGTGCTGGGGAGCAACTGTAGTGCCTGAAAGCCATAGGGCCATCCTGTCGGCGTTGTGTGGAAAGAATTAGGCAGGCGATTGCCTCGAACAGAGGAATTCTGCTCTATTCCCCATGCACTGTGCTGCAAATGCAAACCGTACCCCTTCTGGTCTGCAAAATACTTGGCAGAATTACTTTAAAGACCATTCCTCCCCAAGGTACTTTGCCTGCTGTTGCTTCCCACTGCTGCATGGCTTGCTACACACTTTCTCATGAAGTTTATGAATATAGTTTTAATTGACAATGTCATGCCGATACATTTTAATTACTGTTTCAACAATATAATTAAGCATTGAATTTACGCACGGTTGCAAGCAGAGTGCCTTGCTCAGCTGAAGTAATGAACTCTGATAGTAATGAACCCGCTAATTGAAACAGTATGTAGCTTAGGATGCCATTAGCTGAACAATATTACCATTACTAGTACCATAGTGGTTAAAAATTATAACAAAAGATGTAGTTTTCAGATTCAAGATACAACAGTTTTGCATATACCAGTTAGAAGAAAAACAATCACCAAGTTATCTGTTTCAGAAAGTCTTTGTGTAGCAATGAAACGGTTCCCAACTCAGTTTGTGCACACGTGGGTAAACACATCCTGAACAAGAGACTCAGCATTAACACCTGTACACTGCCTGAACACTCAACGGACAGGAAAGTGAAGCGGTCCCATGCTGTGAGTTCAACCACAGGTATGGGAGTGCTCCTATGGGACAGTAAGAAGATGTACAAACAGCTCTGTGGGGCCTGACTGGGAAGCCCAAGGCTGGGATGGGACAAATGTCTCCATCACATATGGTTTGATTTTTGGGTGGTCCTGTGTGGAGCTAGAAGCTGGACTTGATGATTGCTGTGGATCCCTTCCAACTCAGTATGTCTACGGTTCTATGATTCTACCACCACTGAAACAGCCTTGCTGGAGAGTGGCAAGGAAATTCTGGCAGCAAAACTCTTTCTGCCAGACTGGAAAGATTTTTATCACAACAGATATATATTTTAGTGTGGTACTAGGGCTTATATTACTTTTCCACCTTAAAATAAAAGCTGTTTTTCTTCTTGTGTTTCTATTTGTGTGATGAGCTCCAAGAAGAGGCTGGGTTACAGTTCAGCTCTATGTCAATGCTCACTCAGGTCTTCTGTTTTCCTGGTTATTTGCCCTTAGTTTTCTCACTCTTAGGACCTTCAGCAGAAGCTACGCTGAGGTTTCTGATAGATGAGATGTTCAAGGTCACTCAAACACCTTTTTCTATAGGGCATGTGCAACCTTATTCACCCTGTATGACTGATGGTTACCTCAGCTGCCTAGCTCTACCATCATTGACATCAACAGCACAGTGAGCATGACATTAGCAATAAAGGGAAATTTTGGCAGTAAATGCCTTCTTCATTTACTGCCAGTGTACTTAGGAAAAGAGCTTTGTCAATCTGTAACCTTTAGCAGTAATAAAAACTTCAGTGTTTGAGTTTAAAAATTAATGTAACAATGACAGGGCTACATAATACTCAAAGAGAAACAAGAAATGGTTCAACTGCTAAAAAATCTGAAGAAAAATAACAGGAATATTACCCCAGTCCATGAAAATTATTTCCAAGCATTTGTCTTCTGTGAAATGATGTCAAAACACCGTCAACTGTTTAATTTATTGTGGCAGTGTTAAAAAGTGGATGATTCCTGAGATTCTTAAAACCAATTTTTACTGAAAACCAAATTGCCAAATATTTACTGAAACATTCGGTAAATCTTGCAGAAATCATGGCATACCTGAATACATGAACGGTCCTATCTATGGACATTAAGGATGGCTTAGCTCCTTGGAGTAAATTCAAATTTATAAAGTCTGGAGTAAATTAAGACTACATGTGAACACAGTTTTATGTACTTCTTCTGCTTATATAGTCATGACCTAATTAGGCACTGGTTTTCAGCATCAGTTGAAAAAAAGCATTTAATTCAGAAAAGTGTATAAATTCAGAAAAATACGTTAACTTTTTTTTCTTAACTAGCATGTTCTTCTCCTCTTTCCCTAGAATAGGGGATAAGTTAAGAGGATGATATACAAGCCTGATACATTTAAGTTGTTGCAAGTCGGGTCTTCAGCTGTATATTATAAATGTGTGTGGGTCTATACCTTTAGTGATATTTAAGCCTTTTGGCCACATTTGACAAATAGGTAGAGGTTTTAAAGGTTATTATGCTCCCGCAAGTTTGTGAAACATTGCATCAGTAGCCCCACTAGGGGAGAAGCTGCAGGATGAGCTCCCAGCATGTTCCATAGCAATTAATGTACATGGGAAAGATCTCCTATAAATCCTTCAGCTGCAGGACAGTAAACAAGCAAACAAACACACTTCAATTGGTGATCATGATCCACCATGAGACACAAATCTGTAGGGAAATCAGGCTTCATTAGTTATGCTGCTCCTGGAACTAGTGCCTGTTAGAAAGGTTTCGGAAACAAAACATAACATAGGTACACAGGCCAAAGCTATGGATTTACCCAAAGGCTGCAGTGTGGTTTGGAGCAATATCTAACAGCCAAGAAAGTAAAGAAAACAGGTTTCACAGCTGATGATCTGTGAGCACTGTGCGTTTCCATTCAGTTTGTTCCTGGACACACATCTGCATGTAGGCAGCTCTGCAAGCAGGCAGAGGAGCCAGATGCTTATTTATTCTTGCAGCCTTAATGTTGTTAAGAGCTGAGGATAACTTGGGCTTTGTTTTCCCTTCTGCCTGTTCTGAGGTGGAGAGGACAGTGGGATATTTTCAGTCTTGGCACACAACTGCAGAAAAGTCAATCTGTCATAGTTGAGCGGATTTAATATTAGTCATGAGTGAGATCATGATTTGTGTACAGTAAGAGCTGTTATTTATGGAACAGTGAGCCACTGCAAGAGCTTGTGGGGAGCCATGACTAATTGTGTACAGTTGCACCACAGCCAGGGAGGGATGAACTCTCTCTTTTACCAAGGGCCAACACTAATAAGTTGACCCATGACCTCTCCTCCTCTAATTCCCTCCTCTTTCTTCACATTCTCAGAAATTTAAAGGAAAAAGTAAATCCCACAAATTTCTGTGCTTTGGCACTGATATAGAAGTATGCAAACAAGTGAAGCTTTCATGTAGGTTGACCTCCTGGAACTAGGTTTGTTCAGTGGACCACAGAGAAATGTATGTCCAAGGCCAATCACTCGCAGCAGAACTGCTCGTGGGAGTAAAGGTTTTACAGGGCTGTGTCTTTTGATTAGAAGAAAAGAGTGAACTGGTGGAAAAGCAGCAAGAGCTCCATTTGACTTGGCTCACACATATGTAGAAGTCAGGCAGAATGTATCAGAATTAATGATTCAGATTACTATGATTTTCATGACGTTTGAATGAGGATTATGGATGCATACATTGGAATGTATACATTATTGCTGACTCCTTAAAGTAGAATGTCATCATTTGCAATAAAAACTGCAGCATTTCCATGTTACCTTTGCTGTGATGTGAAAGGGTGCTGTTTCAATGATACATAACTTCAGTTCTTATATTTCATAGTATAGATGTTTTCTCAGCCTATTTTCCCATGTACTTCATTGATGTGGAATACATTGCTGTATATGTAAAACAATGCATAATGGAAGTGGAGGAAGCCTTACTGATCTTCAGTAGAATGATCCAAAACGTGAATCTCTGTGAAGTACTAATAAAAATATCTACGTTTTACATTGTGAAAAGGAAAAAAATGAAGGATAGGATGAGATCAAATAAGCAGAGTTGGAAATGAAATTCCAAAGCCATTAACTGAAGAAAGTGACAATAACTATGCCAGTTCACAGAGTCCACATTTATTGAAGAGTATAGAAAAAAAATATATCTCAAATGACCAATTGCCTCTGACAAGTTTCTTATTTCATTTTCTTTCATGCTTGGTTTTCCCTTGCTTGAAACCACACAGCAGCTGACTCCCAAATCATGGTCCATGGTCCCTGAGGCCAAGACAAGTGGCTTGTAGCTGGCTTGTGAAACCATATCAGCTGTCTAGAGTTTTTAAGGTAAAGTTCAAAGTTAAGGGTGTAGAGTGCTCTGCTGGCCATCAGGAGGTGTGACTGTCGTCCACCTGTCCATAAACTGTGGCACACCTGCTTCTGAGATCATTATAAGCTTTAGGGTCTTTTGGAAAAATTGTGTGGATGTGCTTATTTCCTACAGTTTTTGCATTGGGACTTCACTGGGAACCTGCCACTGACAGGCAGGCTGCACCTGAGGACAGCGCTGAGAGAGAGCCTTGGGTATGCACCACTGTGCAGATTGTCCCCTCAGGATCCCAGGCATGGTATCTCATGTTTTCAAAGGGAAAGGAGCTGAGCTAATTAGCATCCATCAGCAAAAATATGTTCACAACCTCTTTCTTACCTTTTAACTGTATGTACTGTTAGTGGAAAAAACGAAGTGCTTACATGCGAGTAATATCAACTGCTTTTCAACACGTAGTCTGCTGAGGTGCCGTGCACAGATAAAGGAAGGCTGACACATTTCATCAGATATTTCTCTCCATTCAGCCCTTAAGGAAAGTTAAATCTCATCTCATTGCAACATATAAACGTGATAGGTGTTGATATGAAAATACCAAGAGACCTTCTAGAACATTATGTGTTAGGACTGGATAAAATCCTTAGGACAGTATTATACTATAGCTACTTTGCAAAGCCCATGCAACACCTATGGGATGAGAGGTAGTTAATGTGGATGCATCTAAAACTATGTGTTTGACTTACCTTGCAATGACAAAGAGGACACAACTGACTCCAAGGCAGGCTAGGAGAACATACATCCAAATATCAGGAGAAAGAGGGTTTAAAAAGGAGAAAACACCAGGGTTTGTGCCATTAGGCTTCCGGTACAAGATACTGATTCCCAGCGTCATGAAGGGCTTGGAAAAATCGATTACTTTCTCTCTTACATAGGTAATAGTGAGAGGAGCAACTGCCAGATCAGCTTTCTGAAAACACAAATGGGAAAATACTCATTCTTTTTCATGTTTTCATGCAAATGCACTACTAGTCCTTCCATTTCTTCCCCCCAGTATTAAAAACTAAATCAAACTTGACTACAAATCCAAAGTGTGCAACAAAACGTAACAGTGCTAGGGTATTACTGGGTACATGACATCCCGGTTCCTTTTTCTGCAGGTGGGGGATCCTTGTGGCTTTTGCGCGTGCAAGGTCTGACCGGGGTCGGGGGCTCAGTCCCTGGGGAGGCTCAGCCCTGTGGGGCTCAGTCCCTGGGGAGGACTGCGTTCACAGACTGGAGGCTGCTGCAGGGCAGAGCTGAGCTGCGGGCTCTGCCTTTGCAGCTGGAGCTTGTAGCCAAGGGGTGGCAGGATCTGTGCGAGCCCAGCGCCCGCTGCCCCGCTGCAGTTGGAGGTTCCCCCCAGCACCCGGGCACTGCTGGTTCAGACGTACCGCCGTGACTTCCTACTCTAACAAGAGGCAATAAGACAGACCAGCGGCTCTGAAAAACTGTAAACTAGCTCAAACATTTCATGTGGGCTGGCTTCACATAAAACACTGCAGGTGAAAGGAGAATAAAGAGAGAACGATTCAATCTTACATGATCTATGAGCTCTTTGACCATCCCATTCCACTCTCCTTTGTCATTCTGGGCTCCATATTTACCGTCAGAAACTAGTTTGACCTCATAGATGAAGCCCAAAATATTTGACAGCTCTTTTAGTAAATCCAGGCAATAACCCTCGAATCTGTCATTTCCGTACAACGGCTTGTCAGACTTCTTGTACATAACATAGGGATCTTCCTATAGGAAAACACAGCAGATGTAGCAATAGAAATGAGGTTTGTTTCAGATTATATCAGTTTCTCTAAATTATGTGAATATTTTATTAATGCATTGCAATTAGTTGGATACCAGTAATTTATGATGTCCATTAAAAGCTGCTCTAGGTGTGTTAACAAATTCACTGAATCAGTTAGTGATAAGCATAAGGGCCCTAATTGTCAGTGGAACAGACCATTCACAGCTCCCATGGGCTTTAATTAAAGTAGTGCTTAGCAGCTTCAAAATCCAAGATCTGTACTCTACATTGTCCCACCTGAGGGATTGGAAGGAATTTTGAAGGAGAAACCTAGACGACAGAAAAAGAATCATAAGCAGAACCTACAATTTGATATTCTGCAAGAAAAAGTCTCTATTGAAAAATTCTCTAATGTGTAATATAGCTGTGAGCTGAACAGGTGCTCACAGGAGAAAATGAAGAACAGCAAACTACTTCATTGCTTTTCTTTTTAAAGCATTTTGGGTAGAAGAAGGTCTGGGCAAGCACATTGCTGCAATTTAGTGCAGCAAAAGACCTCTGGCAACAGAAGAGGAGGGTAGAGGGAGCCTTTGAGCTCTTTCCCTTTCCCTGAGGAGTTAGGCAGAATAGTTGAAAAAAAAAGGGGGGGCATTACTGGCCAGGGAGAAAACATGAGGCAGAACAACTGGGTGAATACCCATTTCCACATTTTCTGTTCATCTTAGTAAGGACATACCTCAATCTGTCTGTCCACTGTTTGCTGCTTTCTTTCATTCCTCTTCATCTCACTTTCAGTAAAAAGAAAGGTTGTATAAATAGTGACCACAAAAATGAGCATTTTTGTGTGTTAATTCTTCTGGGAAGAATAGTATGCAGGGTTCACCTCTGAAATTTTGAAGTAAGCTAAACAATTTTGGAGACAGAAGCTCCCCAGAGTCTTTCATTGGCAGTGGAGTATTTTGAGTCCACCTCATGGATGGATGAAAACTTATGCTGGTTCTGAGTCTATATCCAAAAATTTGCTTTAAAACAGGGTAGTTTACCAAAACATGTTTTAGTATGGAGCAAAGCAGCAGTGGAGTGCCGGGCAGAGTGGCACAGTGGCTGCAGAGAGCCCCATGACACACAGCCATGCCTGCAGCCTGCAGCGTGGATGGTGACACCAGCTCTGCCCACCGACACTTACCAAAATGGTTGTGACAATCAGCGTCCGGTTAGCCAGGGAATCGGTGATGTTGGTTGATCTGTCCTTGTTGCTGTCCGTCATGTTAAGGCCACTGTAGGAGTTCCAGACGCCGATCTACACAGAACAGAGCGGGTGAGAGTCTGCCTGGCCGCGGCATGCTGGCTGGGTGAAATGCAACGTTTCTGTAAATGCTCACAGCCTGGAAAGTGTGCATTGGCTCTAGTCACCACAGAAAGAGACACCAGCAGTACAAGATGCTAGAGAAGGGAAACGGCTGTAGGTCTGAATAAGGCAGCGACACCAAATGGCTGATTGTCACATTTAGAAAACACAGGGAATGTACTGCTCTTTCAAAAGCAGGTTGAAATTGTTTAGCGGTAAGAGTATAAGGCATGTCAATACAGTGGTGTACCAGCCAATTCGCTACAAAAGTGGAACATGTTGACTTCCTTTCCTGCTAAAAAATGTCAAATGTCTATTTTTATGGATTTTTTACTTTCGTAAATGGTAGAGTTGAAACATACAGCTAGACCTCTCTCTTCTAATGCAACAGATTAAAAGCTTGAATAAATATGTTGAAGCAGATTGATGGATGCATTGGCCTTTTGCTTCTGCTGTGCCTTCACTAGGTTTAGCAAAGATTATTCTGTCATTTCTTGACTACTGTATATGACAGAGCTAGCAAGGTGAAACCATTTCACCCATTGATCAGTATTTGCTCAGTAAATATAAGTGACCAAACACAAAACCGGTTTTTGATTCCTTTCAAGCTCCGGAGACAGTGAAGAATTGTGGTATTTAATGCCTGATCTGAAGCCTAAAGGAAAAGTTCTCAATGATTTCAGTTGATCTGGATCTATACCTTATGATGGCAGAAATTATAACCATGGAGTTGATCTATTCAAATAAATATTTACTTAACATAAATGCAGTCTGAAAGCATCTTTAATTTTTTTTTCCCCTTTGGTTTACATATACACTGTGGTTGAGGGCTGCTGTGAGAAAACCCCAGGCAAGGAGCTTGCTCAGTTTGGTTTGTATTTTGGACATTTGTGGAGAGCACCAGATGGATGGCTTGGGGGGACTGATGTCGTCCATCCACAGAACCGTTTGCATTGCTGTGCCACTCTGCCAGCATGTTTCAGCTCTACCCAGGAGGGACCAGCTTTCAGTTCCTCCCTGCTGGGATTTGCCAGCGAGGCTGCCAAGTGAGTCTAAGACACAACCTGCTGACTTGTCCTATGTACTGAAGGTCTGTAACCACCATCAGATGCACAGTCATCAGACCCACGCAGGACTCTTTTTCTGTGGTTGTTAACTGAGGCAGACAGCCCCGCCTTTGTACCAAACCCAGAAGATTAATTTGTGCCTGCTGATTGTCAGGGTAATAACTGAATATTCAGAGTAATAACTGTATCATTTCATACAAACTTTGGGTTTGTCTCCCTGGGTGCCATTGCTCTTGTCTTTCATAAACATTTTCTCCAAAATATGCTTAATGGGGATAATCATGCCTTTTTTTTATTTTTATTTTTATTTTTGAGAGAGAGAGTTTTTCAGGCATTCCCTTTGTTTCCAAAATTAGATCAGGTTGAGAAACTGATCTGGAAAGTATACACAGAATAAGATGTTGGATATTATGATAGTCTGTGCCAGGAATATAGTAAATAACCAGTGTCCTTGAATTTGCACCACGGTGGCTGAGTTAATCAAAAACTGTTCTGCTCGTTGTTACTGACTTGATTTGCTTTTATCAGCTGGCAGCAGGGAAGAGGAGAACAACCATGAAGAACATGGAACAACACAGTCACACTGCATACAAAATACACCAGGAGACCACTCTACATCTGAAGATAAGGATGACACCACAGGTCAACCTTGATTAGAGCAATGGAGGAGGTCGGAGGGGCACTGGAAGAATGAGGCCAAGGTAGTACATCACTATGGTGAATCCAGGAGATTTATTGCAGTTTAGTGACAAGTTTGAGAGGTGTCATATGCCCTTCTCAGCAAGCCTGTGTTCTGAACCAATTGTAATTTGGTTTAAATCAATCCAGCATAACACGAAGTGCCTAGAGTCAAAAGCCAGATCAGTTCAATATCGTTCTGCATGTCAGGTAGGATGATCTATTCACCAGTAATGAGGGAAATGGAGTCCATTGTGCCTTTACCTGATTCACTGCTATTAAAACAAGGTTATTAAGTATGTCCTTTATAAGAACAAGAAAAGAGTGCTGTAGGATGCTTTACACTGGTCTACTCTGTAGCATTAAAAAACACAAAACCATAACTTTTTTAATTGTGTGTGTGTCAGGGGTGGGAAATAATAAGAGCTGTGCAAAAGTTATACAAAAATACAGTTCTAAGTGCTATAAGAAATTTTAAACTTGTGTATCCAAAACACTTTCAACATGGTAAATGCAGTTGTTATCTTCTCCTTACAGAATAGCAACTGTGTAGTACAGAAAACTGTGGATTGTACCTCCAGCAGGGAACAGCACATGGATCTGGTCTCTGACTCCCACTTTGGTACCTTATCCAGCAGGCAGAGACATTCTATATTAAAAGAGGACTGAAATTCCTTAGGTGATTTAGATCTTTTATAAACAAGCTTAGTTCCAATTTCCATGTGTTAGTGAATGACAGCATCCACTTAATCATCTGTAAGAAGCTAATAACACACCCGTCAAAATTTTGAGTCAATAATGCTAAAACATTGCCTGCACAGTATGCCTTCTGCGGGAAGTAAAACAAACAAACAAACAAACAAACAACAAAAAAAAAACACCTGCATGTTAAAACAGTCCTGCTGCTGATGCCCATAGACATTTGAAATGATGTAAATTTACCAGTTATGGTAAATCTTAAGTGAATCAGGAAGGATAACAGCTGAGAAAAGGACTGGTTTTGCTGCAGCCAGGAGCCTCTACTCAAAGAAGGGAAAGGCACAGCTCCCAAGAAATAAAATAACAATCATAATGAAAAAAGATTTTGATGAAAAAGCTGAATCCTGCCAAGGTCTTTTTATTATTTGGAATTATAGTGTTTCAAGTTGGGACAAAACTTACCCAATTACAAAAATTCACACTCTCGGGTAGACTGTTGTCTCTAAACTGCAATTTGAGAGTCACTGTCAAAACCCAAAAGATGAGTCTGAAGACCCAGCCCAAAGGTTTTTTTGTATCACCTGTCTGTGTACAAACCTTCTTCCACACTTTATATAAATGATTAGAAACCTCGCCAGCAGCCTTGGTATAGAGAAAAATAAACAGAGTGCTTCATTAAAAATGAAAAGAGAACCAGTCTGGAGAGCTGTGTGGGAGCAATTGCATTTTAAATCTCAATTAACCCATCAGCAATTATCATTCAGAGTCAAGCCAGTGTACACAGAGCACAGGACAACACAGCCTCCAGCTGACGTGAGCTGGTGACATTACCCACCTTGGGGATTTTTGGACATCCGCACAGCCATCTCCTGCAATGCTTGTTGGCAGCCTGTGCTGGCTGGCCGAGAGCCATGGCAAGGCCATCCCACCTCCCTCCAGGGCACCCCAAGCCCCCCTGTTGTCCAACATGGTCCCTGGCTGGTGGTCTTGGGGCTCACATAATAGCAAAGCATGGCCAGAAACATCCTTGGCTTTGTAGTCCTCTATGGTATCTACGAGTCAAGGAGCGCTCCCTGCCCTACTCCTCTGCATCTTCAGGACAATTTGTAAGTGGTAAAATAAGGGAAATAAGACCTATTGACTTTTTTTTTTTTTCTTGAGGCTTGCTTCCCTGAACTTCCTTAAGGAATGTGAACTTTATTTGGCTTTTGTTTGAATGCAGAACCAGTTTCTGAGACGGTATCATGCAGAACTTTCTGTTTTCAAACAAAGATGATGCCACTAATTTAGCCTTCTGTTCAGCACAACCTATGATAAGCAGTTAGGGATGTGAGGGCAAAAGAACTGATCATGTTCAAAAGCATGAAGGATTTTTAATATCTCAACTCTTTTTGAGGCTTTTCGTCAAGCACCTGCTTTTCTCTCTCCCTTGTGTCACATCTATTGAAGGCAGTACATGTAAGTCTAAGTTTTACACATATATATACATATATGTATATACAAACTTACCACACTAAGTTACAGTGGCAAGAACAGAAGATAATGTGCACTTAGAATAATTATTGCCACTCAGATAATTATTGCCAGTCCCAAATTCCTACCCAATACCTTGAAATACAAGATACACATTGTAAAATAATTAAAACAATCTTAGTAGCTCTGTTTAACTTTAATTTAAGTAACCTTGAGAACAGTGTTTTTTAGCCCAGCCATAGGAGACTCAAGCTGAGGAGAACAGGCTTTCCCATGCCACTGCCAAATCAGCTTTCCATCATTGTTTTGCAGAAGATCTGGTTACCTTTTCTGTTCCTTCCTCCTTGAGACTAATAATGTCCAAATCAAAATCCTTTCGTAAGCCATCAGTTTTGTTGAAGGTTATGCGCCCCGTCAGGCCATCCCACCGTGCCTGTGTAAACACAAAAAACACTCTTCTGTGTAACGGCTAGTAAGAACTACTCTAAAACCATAACAAATCCTGCATTTCAGATTAGCCATAGCATTCAATCACTTCTAAATACTTTTTTTAAAGTATACTGCTTTGTTACTTTGATTAAAAATAGCTTCTTCATTTTCACCTAGTTTCTCTTCAATGTGTTTTATATTTTATAATCAGGCACAAGCTCGTGACAGTTTATATATATTGATTTGTATATGTATTGTACTGTAGATAAAAAAAGATCCACCAAAGAGAAAGAATAAAGTATGTATTTCATATGCCCAATGACAGAGCAGTTTTGCGCTGCGCAAGAGTTCACCAAGAAATTATGAAAGGTTTGTCCAAGCTTTAGGGCCGAACCTCGGAGTAAGGCAGTCTTAATCCACCAACCTCTCTGGAATGATCCTGTTTACCCCAGACCAGGATCTTTTAAGTTTTCCTTGAGAAATAGGTAATGAAAGGCAATTGCTGCTGAATGGGATCCTCAGAAAGTCTTTCATGAAGGAAGGTAAGTAACCATCCCAAATCACCAAAGCTTTCTAAACACTTCAGTTATGCATTTCTTAGTCTTGATGTTGCCTCTGCTACTCAGGGTCCAGAAACCTGGATTTTTCCAGGAAGAGATAAATGAAAGAAGGGCTTTTGTCATTCTTGTTTGGTTTCTTGGACGGGTTATGGTTAAATCTCCCCCATCAGCAGTGGACTCCTAATATCTTTGGACTGCTGAATTGTTTCATTAATCCCTACTCAGTTTGCATCACCAATGAAGAAGACCCAAGTTCCCAAGTAAGCAAATGAGGCGTATCGTTCCTAATAGGGGTACTGCCACTGCCTGTGCTCACAGATGCTGATGGCATGAGGAGGATGGCTCTAAAAGTAGGCTTTCAGGAAAAAATCACCCAGTCACAGAGAGATAATAAACATTTTGTAGTGTAACATACACACAAATCTTATGCATGGATTTGAAGTATAGCATAGGAGTTGCATAAGACTAGTTTTGGTCCAGACAGCACTTTACTGTTCTATCATAACTAAGTAAATTTACATTTTCCTTATTTTAAATATCAGCACAGGGAGTAAATTGAAGTGGTGGGCTTTGTACATCAGCCTGTAAAGCCATGATGATTCCCTGTGCTGCGGAATGCTTCTTCAGTGTGGTGGGATCAATGTCCAGAACTAACTTCTGCAATTGAAGTTTTCTGTATCTTGGAGGCTTTCCAGCAAGCTCACTTTCTTTTAAAGGAGATCTATCCGTCTCTCATGTAGTCCCCCTTTTTTCCCAAAATCTGATGCTTATCTACCAAGGAAAGAAAGCAATGCATTTCAAACTGCAGATTATTTTTATAATCTATTTTTGGAAACTCCCACATTAGATTAAACTCCTCGAAGGTACAAAAAAGGCTGATGATAAATGATGGGATAGTTTCTTCATGTCTGTCAACTGTATAACTTAAATTACAAGTCTTTCCACTGAACATTGTTATTTGCTTAATTTAATTTGTTGTAGGGGTGATATAAGGAAAGATGCATTAAAAATCATCAGATTTAGAAAATGGTGTCTCCTCTTCTTGTTAAATTTAAATTCCAGCTCTGAGTCTGCAAGATTTAATCTCAGAGGCTGAGATACTATCATCATGCATCTCAGACAAGTCTAGAATCTAGATGAATCTAGAATTTTGTGTAAATAGAGCAGGATTTCTAAATGTGGCTAAGTAACCTAAGAGTACAAAACCATGAGGGCAATAAACTTTCTATGAGATTTTTCACCCTAATGACACGGGAACATAAGTATGCTGTTATAATAAAGATAGCAGGAGGGGAGACATAGGAATGCATTTTGTTATACAATATCACTTTTCCGCTCTTTCTTTTTATTACTCTGACATGACCCTCATCTCCTATTCGTAAAGATGGAACATTTTTTAAAATATGGTCTTTAGCGATCAATTCCTCCTCGGAGGGCAATTTGATTCTGTAAAATGCTCACACATTGATTACACATCAGATGCTCTGCTTCTCTGCTAACGTGATATGATCTTGAATAAAGGAATAAAGGAGCTAATACATTATGTTTGGAAACGGTTTCAGGAGCCTAAATCTCAGTTCTATATGGTAAAATGCCAACTCACATTTCAAAAAGGTATTGGTTCTTCTACCCCCATATAAAACAAATGGAATCAAAAGATGTTACAAACTACATAAGTGTATGCTTAAATTTCAAGGTAGCAGGTAAGTGCAGATAGCCTTTGTCTACCTTAAGTGTCAGGTGGGCCATTGAATAATGACACAAATGTGACTTAAATTATAAACAGGATTCAGGGAATGTTTCTCAGAAGAGCTAATCTTCAATGTTGAGGGTGTTCTTCAGACCCTGTTTGTGAGACACAAGCTTCAAATAGCATTTATTTATTTATTTTATTTATTCTAAATAAAAGTAAAACATTTGGCTTTGTGTCCAGTGAACATAATTTAGTTTCTGTCTTTGAGACAGCTGTGTTGCCTGTATGTACACCATGTCCAGGTAGATAGGTGATGTTTCTTTCCTGATCAGAAAACTAAGTTTTCTTCAAGAACTAGTGGGAGGGATGAGCTGAGAACCTGCAATAGATCCTAGGCCTTCTGCAGTCTATGATAAAACTTCCCAGCTTTTAATATGGTTTGCCTCCTAAAGCACAATTGCCTGATGCATGAAACTGAAACGTATCCCTGCTCGGAAATCATATCTGTATGCCACTTCTAGGTGCCTGTCAGGTAAATTGAGGATACGAGTGCCAGTTAGTCATCATGTTCAGGCAAAGAGAATGAGCAGCAGTTGCACAATTCTCAGATGCAATTAATGACCAGAAATGAAGCAGAACTTTCTGAATAGTCAGAAGCCATGTGACCGTTGAACACAGCAAGGAGATTTCATACTTTTATATGCGAGATTTATAGCAATTTTAATGTTTCTAGTGACACTCCATGTTAAATGTTACAGGATATAATAAAAGTTGAATCAGAGCCTAATCATGTAGTTCATCAAAAGAAATTGCTTTTTTGCACTCTGTCCTTGCTTTAATATTGGAGGAACTAGGGGCACAATTTGATACTCTTACAGAGAAAATGTATTTTTGATTTTGTTGGTATAATTTTGAGTATGGCCTGCAGCTTAATTAAAAAATGTGATTTTCAGTAGCTTTTGTTTGTAACATCCTTTTGCTTGTCTTCATTCTGTTTTGTCAAGGTTGCGGGCAGCCTCTGACAAGAGAACTATGATGAGATACTGCTCGTTCAGCAGTTTGGTTTGCAGCAGGACAGTAGTGTAATGTTTAGCTGAGATTCAAAATAAGGCCTCACAGTCTTCAATAATCTGTATTTTATCATATAATTATAATTCCTATTTCTAAGATGTAAATATTTGATTACTTCCTCCTGTTTATTAAACAAAACATGGAATTAATCCAATATGTTAGTTTCAACTACTAGTTGAGAGGCAAACCTTACAGGACCTTCAGCTATTTGGACCCTTTTTTACTAAACATTCAAAAAGCAGTAGATAGAAGAGATTACATGTAAATCTTCAGTCCTCTCTGAAAGCTGTCAGGTACCTGATACAGCAAAACTACCCAAAGAAACCTGATTAAAACTGTGAAACTTTCTATTTCAATTTATTTACTTTAAAAGATTAAGATTATGGGTAAACTGCAAAATGATACCTGGGGTTAAGTGTACAAATCACAGCATTGGCTTCTATATAAATATACTGATGGAAAATTATAACAACTGGAGAATGAAGCTGACTCAGCTTCTAATAGTAAACAGTCTGGAAGCTTGCTATCAATTCACGCCACTGTCATATGGTCTTTGTATCAATTTCCACTTCATCATCTTGAGTCAATTACTATATCAGCCTTAGTTTCAGCCAAAGCCAATAGACAGCTCAATCACAAAATCAATTATTTCAGCTACACCCAAACTTACTAAGGTAAAACAACAGGTACGTGAAGGTTCTCTTACTTTTGTCTCCAGCAGGCCTCACAGATTTTCAGATTTGCATTGGCAAGATATAACTAGATCAGTAAATCGTAAGGTGTAGTGTATATAATGCATGGACTGATTATATACCCAGTTTATGATATAGCCATAATGGGATATAGCCATAATGGGATATAGCCAATTTTGCAGATACTGTATTGTAGTACTGCACACAAAAATATCTATCTTTGCCAGATAAATTGATTGCGTTTTTATTATCTTATTTGTTTTTTTTTCCGACTAAATAGATGTTTATCCAAATATTTTAGTTAACAGTTTATCTGGCTATGGCATATTTACTGCTTCCAAGTCCAGTATTGAAGTGATAGCTACTGGTTAATTGCATTTCAGATTAGAGAATTTTGATTTTTTCAAGGTCCTTTTTAAAGTGTTCAGAGCATCCTGATAATACAAAAATGCAAAGGCATAATCTTATTTTAACTTTTTAAATTATTATGTTCAATACTGTTTCATAATGTGCACACATTTCCTCCCTTCTATTAATATTCCATTTATTCCAATGAACTGTGAAATAAAACAGTTTTTCTGAACCTGTTATTTTGTAACTAATCAAGCAATCAGTTTAGAGTTTCAAACTCAAGTTTTAACCTTTTAATACAATTTGACTTCAAGTTTAATTACTCCAAATGTTCAGAAAATAAGATTCCCCCCCATTTTGAAGATACGTCTGAAACTAATGTTAGAAGAAAACATCTGGGACACACGTATACCCCCCACAAATGTAAATAAAACCGTGACTATATCACTTACAAAATAGGTGTACATAATGCACCTACAATAAATTGTATAAGGAAAAACAATTATAACTTAACAAATTTTAGAACTATATAGACAAAAGGGGGAGTTGATAAAACTTCTGAGTGAAATGCTATTTTAGCACGGTATTATTGCAGAAAATTAACTGTTCTGTTCTTCAGCTCCAAAAAAAACTGCTTAACACCAGGCTTAAACTTGACTTTGTGCAAAATATTCTGACACTTTGCATCTGCCACTGAAGACTGAATTATTGTTTAATATAAAAATACAGTAAATAGATGATAAACAACATCTTATGTGAACATTACCCTTGGATATAAGTGTGCTGCTAAATGACAGCCTTTTTCATTCAAAAGACTTACAGATACATCTGGGCACATAACAAGTCTACTTTTTATTTCTCAAGTCTTTAATTATTTCTCAAGTAATTGACTTGAGAATTTCCCACAGTAGACAATGGGCCATATTTAGTTATTTATTATGCAAAACAGCCTCTGTATTTTTTATTTCTGTCTCTTTCTCTCTCTCTTGCTGTTCATGTGTAACTTTAGCATTTTGAAACCTTATCTTAAAGGCATGCAATCAGCAGAGTTTTTCTCTGCATTTAACAGGAGCTTGGAACAGGAATTGATTAGTTGGAGTCTTCAGTATCAGAGAAGTATACTCAGAAGCTAGAGTGAAGTCTGGTGAAAGATATGGATATTATCCTATCCATCTACCCAGTTTTGTCAATGGGATTACCTTGACTTTTGATAGGTTGCTTTCCCAAGCATCTTAAAGGTAACCTACAAAGGCAAATAATTGAACTGCTTTTTTTTTTTTTTTTATGATGAATATATAGTCCAAGAATATTTGTATTTTTATAAATTTTTGGCATTGTTTTGTGTATATTTATTATTAGAAGTTACTAGGCAAAAATGAACATGTTACTGATTTAATGTACGTTTCTAAATAACTGCAGTTATGAAGTAGAAAGTATTAACTGAAATCACTATTATGTCATTGTTTATAAAACAATAACAACTTATTGGCAATCATCTGGCCTGGAATTCAGGAAGATAATAATTTGTTTTCAACTCCCCAAATTATGTTTGCTCATTTACCATTGCATAGTGGCAGAGACATGCTAACATTTGGACCTACACATACTCCAAAACGACTGTGTTAGGTGTTTGGACTGAAATAAGGAAATTCATTTCACTTCTGTGATGGTCTACCAAAATGAGGTGCTTGAAAGCAAATCAATCCTGTCTTGAAGAGAGACTTTTCATTATGATTTCTTTTAGCCACCATCTTACTAGAATATTTTACCTCAGATAAACATTATCAACCTATGGTGAATGAGAGTGAAGCAACCTCTGTAAGTGGTAGAGTGACACCATGTCATTTCAGGTACAGCATCCTTCCGCTTTTAACAAAAGGTGGCAGATGAGTACATATGGGGATCTCAAAGGGCATATCAGGAGTACCAGAGTGACCTGTTGTGCTTAGTCAGTATTACCTGTTTATAAAGAAGGTGAACAACTACTTTAGCTCTGAACCAATGATCCAAAATGTTTGATGAGGACTATTGTGCTAACTGCCATCCAAATGCAGAGGTAGGTGATGGTGTCTCCTCCAATGGGTCTTAGACTTATTAACAGAGAAGAACTCTGATGGTTACAGAATCATTGTTGATGTTTAACGCACATATACAGAGGACATGAATCGTGTTGTTTGATGGCAAGGGACAAGATAGTGAGTGAGCTACTTTTCTCATGTTTCTTGCCTACTCTAAAATTTCGCTTCTTGACTACAAAATCAGATATCTGAAAAAAAAAAAATAGAAAACAGTAGGTTTAGGTACATCCAAATTGTGGCCATGTGCTGACAATACCACAGTTCACCTTTCTACAACTAAATCTTCCAACACAGTAAATAACATCTCCACAATATCCTAATCAAAATGCTAATGACCAAGGAAAATTTTCCTTTAATTCCTTTTTTGTTTCTTTCCTCTTGGAAGAGAAAGCTCCTACTTTATTAGAATTGCAGAGACAGTTGATAGATTCAAGAGACAGTGTTATTGCTTCTAGTTAAAGTGGAAATCATAATAAATGTGCTCTGAGCCACACATCAACTTATCAGCTCTTGAAATTAATCCTCTTATTAAAAGAGGTTCTCAAGGATTAAAGAGTATAGTGAGTTTGTGTATGACTTTTCCATTATCCTGGTCCAAATCCAGCATAACAGATGTAATAAAAGGAGTTTCAGCATTCACCATTACAGGGTTTTATCTGCCCCACTGAAAATCATGATGCTTCATCGTCTCTTTACTCAGATGAGGTCCAGGTCTGACACAATCTCGGGCTTTTGCTAAACAGCACTGATGGAAAAGAGGAGATGTGGGGAGGCTTGCTCTTGGTAAGGAGTTTAGGCAGCTGTTATAAGACTGAGCACATCCCTGTCTTGAAACAAAAGAGAGAAATCGTGGGTGAATAGAGAACGGGGATTTCTTAGGAAAGAAAGGTTTTTCTGTGAACTGCTCAAGAGTGTTTGTTTCCAGAGCAGTGGTTGAGTTCAACGACTTTCAGGTAATCATACTAAAGGCTTTTGGTGTTACAAATTTGGTAAATAAACCCTGAATACTTGAGGATGACAGTTCAGGTGGATTCATTTCAGAACATGTTTGAAATGCCTTTAAGTTCTTTTAAAGTTTACACTTACCAGATTGTTTTATAATAACAGAGGTGAGGGAGTGGGGTTGAGGGGTCAGAAGGAAAGGTTAAACCTTGCTATGTATTCTTCCTAGTAGGAGCAGTGTGTATTTTATGCTACACAAATGTGACTTCACACAAATGTGAAGTGGCTTGGTGGGTTTATTGTTGACTATGAACTTGGAAAACAACTTTACACTATTCTGCTAATGGGGAATGGGACTACATGTAACAGATACTGCTTGTAAAGGCAAGACTGTATAGAGACATCCTGTTCCATATAGCTAACAGACTAAATATATTAACTAGACAAGAGCTGTCATCAATCTTTTACAGACGGGGATCACAGCATTTCCAGCTACGGGGCTTCTTCACCTGGATTTCAGGCCCTGTCGCTTTTGTTTTACAGTGAGGTGATAGCTACAAGTGCAGATAGTGAACAGCCTTATCATGTCAGCCTACAAAGCAATGACCTGCTTTGCCCTCTCAGGTAACTAAGGCACTAACTTTTGGAGCTGGCTGGAAATGATTTGCTCATGGTTGCACAGACTCCACGGCAGAGCCATGAACTAAAGCCAGAGCTTAAGTGTTCCCACCCAGGATCTTGTGCGGAAAACATCCTCCCTGACCGTGCTGTTGTCCTATTACAGTGACATTGACCCACTGAACAACAGAGGTGACACGGAACCCATGGTGACTTCACATGGTGTAAAGCACTGTATCAGTTCCACCTGGGATAACAGGACCCAAGTGCTGGCAAATATGTGAATAAGTGAGTAGGTGGCTGCGTGGTTGAGAAACAGATTGTTTCAATGAGAGCACACTGCTCCAAAATCTAAACCATCTGCATTTACCAGTTATCTTGTAAGGTCTTTGGAGGAAAGACTGTGCATAGTGAATTGCTCAATAGTGACGTGGCTAGGGTTCCTGGGAGCTTTTCCAATACAAGTAAGTATAATCAAGTTTAGGCCATGCACTAACACTTAGATGTAAATATCAGTGTGGAATAAATGATGAGCATTTTTAGTAGGCTATAACATACAAAATATGTTCTAAAAAAAATTGATTTTGTGTAGCAAATATCAAAATATGCTCCATATATTCAGATAAAAAGAGTATATAGGAATTCTTGTTCACTGTTTTTAAGCAAATCTATTTTCTAGGTTTCTAGGTATATTTGAGAAAGTAAAAATTGAATGGAAGAGAATATACATAATACTTTGTCAGATTTCTTGTTTTGATTCTAGATATTGCAGTATCAGAGCCTTGCCGATAATTTTTATCTATTCAATATGTATTTATTCTCACTATGCAAGTTCTAGGGCCATTATTTTGCTATTTATGTGTACATAGATCACTGCATAAATTTTAAACTTGATATTTGATTTCAGAATATAAATCTCTGTTGGCATTAATCTCAGCCATACATTATTTTCATGGAAAGCTGAGCTTTATTTTCTAATAAATCATCATGGGATGAGAATCTAGCAGTTGTTTTGTTTGCTCTTTTAATTAAGAGTTTCCAGTCCAAAGTAACAGACAGCAATAGGCTTATGTCAGAAATGCATCCCTTAATTTATGGGCAAGAAGTAAGTTTTTAAAAAGTAAACCAAACAAAAAATATTTATTTTAATGAGAGTAGATCAAATCTTAATATCAAATTATCTGGTGAGAGAAGTCCTACTAAACTAAATAACTGCTTTTCTTTGGATTAACTAAGTGTTGGACCATCAGAGCCCAGGGAAAACTGTGCCTTTATATTACAGATAATGTACTTTGCCTTAACACCAAAATGCAATGAAAAAGATACAAGAGAACAGATGCTATTTTATGCTTTGGAGCTGAACCATTGTTTGTCTTTCCCCAGTCACGTTAATAGAGATTTCTGCGCAGCAGAAAGATCAGGTGACTGACAGGCAGACCTTTCTTCAGACAGCAGGGGAGATGTTGGGTTCTTGGGTCTCCTAACATCCAGAGTCTTGTACTGTTTGCTTCTTTTTTGTCTGACTGTAGATTTTTAGTCTCATGAAAATGCTCTTACATGTTGACTTTGATAGTAATAAAATGATCGTTAAAAAAGGCAGTATTTTCTTCTCTTGCAAAATGTTTTGTGCTCCTTTGTTTGGAGATGCTGCAAATTTTAGCCAAAAATAATGATGAATATCTCCCCAAATTGATTGCTTTCCTTTCTGTCTTATTTTAAAGTCATACTATTTCTGTAATGAAAAATCTTTAATTTCTTCTTCTTCCAATGATGTTCAACATTTGTTTTAGATTTAGTTAGTTATTATCAAGAATCCCCTGAAAATTACATCCTGTGATTTGATACCAATTAATCAAGACTCTGACTGTTCCTGCCCTTCTCTCAAAATACTGGTCAGCTCATCAGACTTGAGCAAAATCAATCTGGATGTGGTGGTGCCATCTTCAATTCACTCAATTCTGTCTTCAGTTCCCTCCACAGGGGCTTCCAAGGAAATCTAGCAGTCCTGAGGATGGTTTCTTCCTTCCTCCTCACCAAGAGAAAAACAAACCAACAGGATGTCATCTGCACTGGTGGATCAGAATGAGAGAGCAGGAATGTATTTACTCATAATACACAGTTGCCACCCATCTGTAGTGCTGGGTAAACATTGAAGAGTTCAGAGATCTCAGGGAGATAAACTTTCAAACATTCATGTGCCTTGAGTTTGGCATAAAAGATTCCAGGAGTGATATTATTCTCTATATAAGTATTTTTTTCTTCTTTTTGTAAGAAAGAAACAGGAAATGAAAATATTTACAGCCAATGTAACCAGAACGTACAGTACCACACTCTAAGTTATTATCATGGTTTCAAAAAGCAGGCAAAATTACAACCTAAGTTGATAAACACGGCATTGTTGTATAATTTCATTTCTTGATGCTGAGCCAGTTACTGTCCTCTTGTATGAGGAAGGAGTGGATACATTACTATTATTTATTAGTTTTACTGTTGAAGCAGAGTGTCATCCACAGGCCAGAGTCACACAATGCTAGATGCTTTAAAAACTACAGAATGTGTTCAACACTTACAGTATCCTTTCTCTGTAAAAATAACTTAAGTTCTCATTTTAGATCTTTAAAAAGGAAAAGTGACATGATATTTTAAGCAAGCTTCTTCAGGGACTTAATTTTACTAATCTTTGTCTTTGCTGCAAGCCAGAGACTTTCTATGAGACATACCATGTATTACCTGCAGAAACAAGAATCATCTAGAAAAAAAAACCTTACAAATTCTAAGGAAAGAGTTTCTTCACCTTGAAACCATTTGAGCTATGTTGGTTTTCCAATCTAGCTGGGACATCTTTACTCAGAAAAATTATTACAAATACATTTAGTCAGAGGCTTGAAAGTTATACAGTCATGGTAGTCCCTATACGACCAAATCCACCTATCTTGTTTCTTTCTGTGATCATTACATTATCCTACACGAAGAATTCATTGAGCTCAGAGGATTCTCAAGAATCCTCTTTTTCCAATGTCTTATTGGTGGTCGTGGTGTTTTTAATAATGCAATACCATGAAAAGAAGTCTGCATTCAATTATTTGATGTAGAATATAGATGTATTGCTCTCACTCCTGGCATCCACTAACCAGATGTGCTTGAAATGTATCTTGTCAACAACACAAGATAAGCTGAAATGTAGATGTAAATGCTTCAGATTTCTTTTAATCTTTGAGATTTGTGCGTGTGATTCCTTTTGAAGGGATTTAATAAGGTCAGTCAAGATAAAGTCTGCATCTCTGTCTTCTGAAATATTTCTCTATACAGTTATTCTTTTAATTGTTACTGGATTTGAGTGAGGGGAATGCACATTAGTTTACACGATAATTGAATAAAAATCAAGAGACAATTGTTATTCTGGAGCTTATCTCATGATTTAAAGGGGACATGACCAGGGAAACTGATCATTTAATTATGAACACCTGTTTCATGTTTATACACATTTTTGTTTTAGGAAAGGTGGAGTCATGTTTTCTCTCTTTATTTCCTCTCTGAAGAGGGAGAATGACCTCATTTTTCTTTCTGGGCATGCATAAGATGTAGTCCCTGCAAACACTTCCATAAGGGCTAAAATATTAAAATATCATTTAGATATCAACGACATTAGGTCACTGAGAGAGATAAGCTTCTGACAAGGATTTACTTTTCATTAAAAAGATCTTCATGAGCTATTATAGAACAGTCTTGATCCCAGACAGTGTATTTTATGTATAACAGCCTTCTTCATGGGAACTAGCTGATGACCTCTCTGACCTCAAAGCCATCCTCAGGGCTGGGTGACTTCGGGCAGGCTTGCTTTTCCCTGCAATTTTCCAAATGGTTCCTACAATCAGCATTAGCTCATGAGATCTTTAGAGAGTAGAAGAATACCCTTTTTGTCACTGTAATTGATTATTCTGTAGTTTCAGACATTTTTTCTAGTGCCTTTTTCCTATAGTCCTACTAGTAGTGCTGTAAGTTTTGGTCATTAGGAAAAATAGGCAGTAGTTCTGATACTGCTGTTACCTGAAGTCCTAAGGCCAAGAGAGGACTCTTCTCATATTAAGCTATCTGTCTTTTGGTTTTATGTACTCTGAAAATTTAGAAACCGACGCCAGTGGGCATGCATTCTGACCAGCATCAATCAGGAGATATTTTGCTCTAGGATATCCACTTTCCTATTGCTTTATGGAAGAAGAAAACTTGCGTACCTGAGGACCAGGTATGGCATGAGCTTTGACTTCCCAACAGGACAGTGACAGCCTTAAAAAATTGAATCTGTTCTCTGGTGAGTGAAGAGAGAAGCAGCTTACCAGCTGCTGTACAAGGAAGAGGCTTTCCACCTTATTCTCTGCTTGTGTCCAGAAAGGTTCTGAGGACCCTTCTGTTACCATCAGCCTGGCATTTTATAGCATGGGATCATAATGCAAATGAGATGACTGCAGTTCTTATCACCACCAAGATACAATTCAAAA
>VXAA01007401.1:68448-112720 GCA_013399115.1 Anseranas semipalmata | reverse complement strand
AAAAAAAAAAAAAACCAACCATGCCAGGGAGCCACTGACACTCTTGCTAAGCTCTAACACCTGCACTACTCATTGCATGCAACTTCTTTATCTCAATGTTACTTACTGAGACCGCAGCACAGAGTGTTTGTCTTCGGACCAGTCTGTAAAATGGCTTCACATATTGCCAGTACCAGATGACAAAATAGTATAATTAAATTGTATTTATGTGGGCCCAAACCATCCTTCCGCCTGCTTGACTTTTTTTCTCCATACCTATTCACTTGATTCCTAATTTATACAGTTCATCCCTCCTTGTTGAGCAAACCATATCCTAACATGAGCTAGGAATGTATAATTATATTTGCTATTTTAGTTTCCAACACCTGCTATAGCCTTCAAGGGAAATGTGATACTGTTTTATTAAACCTTATCATGTAATTTTAATAACCATCTTTTTGGCTAGAACTGAAACAGGAAGATAAGACCCTTGGAGTGTTTAAATCAGTGTTTTACTGACCATGAAAGACACTATCTGCACAACAATCACTAATTAGCTTACAAATCTCACTCCATGCAAGAGAAGCCAGCTGTACATGATAAATGTGAACTGTATAACTGTTTAACATTAAGCTTTGAATTGGATCTGCTGAGATACATCCTGCGGTTTTGGTCAAAGCACTTGTGGCTTAGGATTCAGGACCCTTATGCTATATTTTCAACATCACCCAAAATAGGTAGGGCACCACTGTAGAATTATACAGGTGCATTCACTGACTACAAAGTCTTTGCTAATTTTCAATATCATTGTAATTTATTTTTTAATGCACCAGAAATTATATGAGTAGCACTGCTACCTCATTTAGCTTGAGATTAAGAAGCACAAGAGCAAAGGTTCTTAGATCAAATCAGCAGGGAGGGAGGAAGGGAGAGAGAAGTTCATCCTCTGAGATCATTTTCTTGTCTGCTCCTGCTCCTGCTTACAGTCCTCCCACCTCCTCCCCAGAGGTGGAGCTGGATGCAGTATGGCTGAGGTCAGAGTGAGGGAATGATCTTTGCCAGTGCTGTCTCCCTGTCTCCTGTGACAGTTCCCACAATTGTGTTGCAGGCTGGGAAGTATTTCAAAGCTTCCTTAATTCTTAATGCAGCTGTCTGTGTACTGGGGTGACTCTTGTCGTTTCTTCATATGCTCAAGAAGAGCAGTTTACAGGGAAACCTTAAAATCCATAAAACCGTGTGTGGAGAGTACTGTGTCAGTAGGTTTCACTGCCTTCTGTGTAGGTGAATCACCACGTTGTAGATCGCCTATGGCAATTCTAAAAATTTTGCTTAGGTTTGGAGAAGGTGACAACAGTTCTTCTACATGTTCTGTAACCTCCATGTCTTTTCTTTCAGATTGTTCACAAGATATTCCTGGATTCGGGCGTACGTCCTGACATGCTGCCACCACTTACCTTGTATGTCAACCTACAGGTCCTGTTCCACCTGCCCACACGCTAATGAATTTGGCTTTGACAAGAATCCCATTGTCATGGACAAAAACTGAGAGGAAAGATTAAATAGATCTAGGAAACTCCACATAATTTCTGATTTTCATTTCTACACTGTGCTCTAAAGGAGAAGTTTCAAGATTCATAACAAAGACCGAATTTTTGTAAGAGTGAAGGCATTTCAGCTAAAATGTGTATTTTTTAGAATGTTTATGGATCAAGGAATCCCAGTCATACAGTCTTATGAGACAGTGTATGACCTCGTGAAGCAATTTACTTCTTTAGAAATACTGGTTGCAGTATTTTCTGGATATTGTATCATTGGGTGTACTGATCAAACAATATGCAAAACAACCAGCCTTAAGTGGTGAACCGACCCACTTTTCTTCCAATTTCTAGAATGCTTGTTGTTAGTTTTAGAAGTTAGATACATCCATAATAAACATTAACCAAGCAAAAACCATGGGAAGTCTTATGGTGTGATAATCTGAGATTTTATCATACCTTGGGTTTAGTAGCTTCTTTTTTTTGAAAGACCAGATAAAGTTGCCACTAAAATGAAGGCCACAGCCTTGTGTCTGTAAATCAGTGTTTCTCTACCGGGAAGCTGAGGAAGGACTGGGTGTCTGAGTGCCAGAAATCTGAGCATAGCATATGACAAAGACCAGGGAGCAACAACACAAGCCAGTGTAAAGAACAGAGAAAGGATTGTGCTGACCATAAGCAGATGGTCTACACTTGCCTCTTTTATCAGGTTCATAAATCTGGGTCCAAAACGCCATGGCTTGTGTCTGTGACACTGCAGGGAGCTGACAGTCATTTGGGAGGCACGCTGGGAGGCCACTGCTACCATGTAAACAGCGTCGTACATCAGAGCTGCTGCAGTCTGCATGAAAAAAAAACAAAAAAACAAAAAAACACAAAAACAAACAGAAAGGCTTTCTTTAATGTACGTCTTTGTGCCCGATCCCTGCTTTTCTCTACTGACAACCATTCCCCTGGGCTGCTGGTGTGGAAGAGGCCTCTGTTTTCTTCCAGGGCTGTCCATAGAAATCTGAGCTATAACAAAATCGGGTGGTTTTGGTTTTTGTTTGTTTGTATGTTTGTTTGTTTTTGCAGCTCATATTAATTTAAGAGTATTTCCAGATGCACACTGGGAAGAAAGCACAAGGAAGGAGCTTGCAGGTAGCTGTGTGGCATGGAGAGGAGTTTTAACAAGCCTAAGGTGATACAGTAGCCCAGGTCCCAGCTTTCCAAGGAAATCAGTCCCACTAAGCACCAGATAAGTATCCCAAAGGTATCTACCATTTCAAAGTGTCTACTACCCTCAGGGATCCTGGCTTTGGTCACAAATGGGTGAAAGGACCCCACTGAGCTTTGGCTATAGCAATTCCCCTGCCACACCTTGCATCTTAGGGGGAGGTGATTCATCCTTTTGAGGTGCCTTGGTGATAAAGCTGAACTTCTACATCTAACTTCTAGTTGTCTAAGACAGGGCAGATAAATAAATCCCTAAGATACCAAAACATTACTAAAATCACTGGATGCTTGTTGTACATCTGTTTTTCTTTTTCTTTTTCTTTTATTTTTTTTTTTTTTTTTGAGAATGGTTTTATTGGTTTAAAACCATGCCCAGTAAGCCTCAGACTAATATCGCTCATCCTATCACCCTTTATTACTGGGAAGTTTTAGAAAAATCTTGCCTTCACCTGCATTGCACTTCGGTGCTCTGGCATGTGAGGTGGGAATGTTTGTGTTTCACTTAATGCACAGGGATGTTGTAAAAATGAAGTGATTACGTTTCTTAAAAAACTACTGAATAATTAAGTAAGGATCTTAAAAAAAAAAAAAGGCAGTAACACTGCAGATGGGAAAAACTGGACTTATTTATATGAACTGCAAAGCTAATACATTTTTTATTCCTTTCTCGTGCAATTCACTTGGGAAATTAATAGATTTGATTCTTTGTCCGTTTCATTTACCTAAGTACATTACGACAGCATCAGTCTCATCAGCATTGGAGGGTTTTGCTGGCAATCAAATGTGATCTGAATTTATCAACTAATCTTAATGTACCGCAGATGAAGAATCGCTCTTGACACACCAGTCAGGATCTGCCCCAAACAATGCTTCCACAACCCAAGCAAATTGAAAATGTTATAAATGGCAAGGCAAGCAGGAAGAGACAACAACTGTTCTCAGTGTCAAGAATCTTAAAATGGATACTTGTTCCAAAGAGACCCAGTGATTAAAGGCCTGATCCAAAATCCCTCCAAGTCAGTGGGAAGATTCTGATTAATGTCGATGGATTTGAGATCAGTTTTTTTTATTAATGGGGGACATGTCCATTAAGGATTGAATTTTACATGAGTGCTGGAGTCCCTGTTGGTCTGTGTCCAAGGCTTAGTGGCTCTGGAGATGCTTGTAGAAAATGTTTCAGTGCACACCTCACTTTGCATTCCCATCTGGGGCCACCGATGCTGTTAGTCAACAACAAGGTGCATGCGCATGGTTGGTATGTTGGGCAGCACTGCTGGAGCTGGCAGTTTTAATCTCGTGCTTATGCAACTTGTTAGTCATCCATCTTGCCATGCAGCAATTGAGAGGTTATATTACCTCCTGTAGTCATTTGTTTCTCCTCTCATTCTTGTTATGTTTTAGGGCTTGGGGTAACATTGAAGAACAAACGGTAACCTCATTTTCTGAAGCAAAGTGCCTATATGTTGATGCTTATGCTTGTGCATAAGAAGAAGGGGACTAAGAGCTAGTCCTGGAATTTGTCTTTCTGATTTTGATATTCTGTTTAAATTATTGCAAAGAAACACAAAGATCTTCCTAGAACAACTATGCCTCTGTGTGTAATTTGGACATAAAGTGGGACATGAACTCAAAACTGCCTTGGTAATGCTCTGCTGACCTCCCACAAGCTGAGATCGGGGCAAAAAATACAGCATGAACCAGAAAGGAGAAATCCTGAATTAACAATAGGACATGTAATCCTGATCTCCTTGTAATGTGCAGCTTGTCATAGCCTTATTGTCTAATGAAATATAGCAGTACTGCAGCTCTCCATCAAACTGAATAAGCAGAACTTGCTATGAATATTTAAATGATCACAACCAACTAGGAAGATGCTTTGCTTGGTACTCATGCTGTTTCAGAGCACCAAGGACACTAAGATATTATAGAGATGCAAAGGAGGGGTTAAGACTGTAGTAAGGGCTTTGTTTTTCCTAAAATACTAGTTTTACAGCTAGGTGAATGCAGGCAAATAACTACGTGTGAATAGCTACTCTTTCCTGTCTTGGGTATTTACATCAGAAGCTCCCAGAGACACTTTTCTCCCCTGCTTTGGGTATCCATGAGCACAATGACACTGCCAAAACAAGCAATATATTTTTTTGAAATGCTAGAGATAGCACACATAATGCACTTCTCTTCAGGATGTTAGGATGCTTCAGAAGTTCCCCTGCAATCATCTGCAATAAAGCCTACTTCATATCACCTCTAACACCACCCAGTATATAAGACACATTATCTTATACTGCAAAAAGATGGCAACCCCTTACCCCACAAACCTGAATGGAGTCACATGGTTTGTGTAATTGTTCCTAGTCTCTCCTTTGGTTCACAGGGGAGTGGTAGGGAGGAAATCCTGATTTCCTGGCTTGATGATACCTTTCATTTATCTTTAAATTATATCTTAAAAGCCAGAGTTGCTGTAGATGATGGAAATGAAGGGAAAGGGCACTTTTCCAATTTAGAAATGCTATTACCTGTCGACATGTACAATATCTTTCCCTGCAGGTCATAAATCCTATACTGGCTCTGAAAGTTTTTATTTCCTGTTATGTTCTTCACTCCATCCAGAACATTAATGGAGAAATGAGGCAGCAGTATATACATTTGACAATAAAAAGATGAACGTTGTAAGCTGGACGGCACTGTGATGGAGAACTGTTACTCATCTCCAGAGCTGCCTGGCAGTGGCTTGTCTCGTCGGTAAGTACAACATTGGTTAATGGGGCAAATGCACTTCTGTGTAGAAGTGGGTGAAAGGAATTCTGTTTTGTAAATGCTGCTTCAGCATTTGCATTATGAAAGGCTAGTGGGACCGGTTCACCTCTGCTAGTACAGTGTTGCAAGCATGCTGTAGATGCCACTGCATCATGGCACTTATTCACTTACTGTCATCATGCCATCGAGGAGGCCAGTCTCTGGTTTTGGAGGTGCCTGCAGACGCTCCATTGACCATTTCTCAATGACTGATGAAACCTGGGGATTCTCGATGTTGAGCAGGCGAAATCCCGTCATATTTACTCCACTGTATCTGTAGGGTTCCAGGTCTAATGCAAATAGATCCTAAACCATCATTAAGAAAACAAACAAAACCAGATGTAGTGTTTTTAAAGCAAAATGTTTGGAAGGTACAACTAGGCCAAAATTGTATTTGATTTTCAATCCAAAGCTTAAGTGCTGTTTTTTTTGCCCCCCGGTGAACTCCCTGCTTTCCCTCAAAACCTAGTCACAACCGCTTCAGTTATAAATCTGAATAAACCAAAGCTGTGTGAAATTTATGACAAACCACATATCTGCTTTGTTGGAATGTAAAAACCAGTTCCCCACAACAACACTATTTTGCAACCAACCTGCACAACAGTATCTAATTTTAATTTATATCAGTCCTCCAGCAGTGCTACAGCTCTGTCAAACCAACGCGAGGAATTAGTTGGCCAACGTCGAGCTTATTTCTCAGCTCGGGGAAGGAAAATTCCAAGAGATGTCGAGAGCAATATACTTTTTCTGCTTATGAACCCCATTTTTCTCCTGCCGTGCCTGCTTCAGGTGACTCGCTGCCAGTATGCCTAATGGACGTGTCAGGCCAGTGCACAGTAACTCCGTGTGCTGCAGTGCTTGGCGTTTACGGGGCTGGGAAATAATGGATATTCTAAATGGCATAATTGTGTGGCACATTCCGCAGCTAGATTTATCAAGCAGTGGGAAGACGATAACTGCTTTTCAAAGCCTGAAGGCTGGTTTTTCAAAACAACTTTTTGCTGATCCCAGCAAGCCAGTAAAATGACAAATGTGTTGGTCATGGTTTAATACCACAGTAGCCATGAAAATGTCAACATTTACAATACCACAATGCTGAGATACCACCAACACTGCTTACTGCGTGTTCTAATGTATGCTTCATACTATTGCATGTATATTGTTTTTCTTGGTTACTATTTTATGTCAGATTCACTGCTATTGTATAAAACAGTACGGTCCACAGTAAATCCTAAATTTTCACATTTTCTTTGATGTTAAAATGGGCTCAAAGAGAGCTATTTCAAGCTACTACTCCAAGTTCCAAACTGTTAGAGAATCTTTTCTGACTAATGAATTGACTTTTGGATTCACAATGAATTTTCAATTCCACATAAAATTTTATATGGAATGGAAATAAAGAATAAACTGATGCACATGAACTGGCATAATCCAAATGTCTAGGATTGTTCTAGCAATATTGGCTCTTGACTGTCTTTCTAGTCTACAATGCAAATACAAAATAGACCTACAAATAGATCTTAAGCATGGATTGAGTTACACATAGTATATATGTTAAAATATGGGAATAATGTGTCTCAAATAAATATCCACAGATTTGTACCGTACAAGAAAAATTATCATTTTTCTTTTCTTATCAAACTTCCCAAATGAAATTATAAATATGTGATTTTGTGGGGTTTTGTTTCTTTGTTTGTTTGATATATATATAGGTATAGTAATCATTTTAGCTAAGAACTGTATTTGTCTGACACGATAAGATAAAGTACACATCTTAACCCCTAAATTACTGTCTTCTTTTTACATTGTACTCAACAAAAACAGCTTGGAGGGACAGGGTCAATGAAGTAGAGCATGGTGGTCTTCAACTAGCTAAAAACTAGGTGATGCTTTTTAAGCTAGGTAGAGACAGACTGAAGGGCAAGCTCACACTCTGTGCTGGATGGGGCCTGTACCCCACCACCTGCAGAAGTCTTGACCTCAGCTCTGCTGCAAAACCATTCATTCATTATTTCGTTTTACTCTGATCCATCTGTAACAATAGCTGCTCCTTACAGGTGATACCGAAGTTGATGGTGTTAGCCAGCCCCAGTGGTACTGCAAAACAACTTTGTTAAAACTTGTCACTCAAGATATACTAAGGAGCATTAGTACCCATTCTCCAGGGACTACCTTGAGTAATTGCAACAAAAATCACAGAGGGAAAGCCTTTAGTTGACTTTTCTGCAACAGAGAAAATTCACCCCAAAATCTTCAGTGTGTCTTACCAGTGTTGTAAAAAAGTAGTGGTAGTATTCAGTCATCATTCCCATGGAGAGAATCTGTTGAAAGAGATTAAAAGGTGAGTGTACTTTACACTGGATGCTTTCAGTATACTCCACTGTCTTCTGAAAAGCATGGATTAATCTGGAACAATACATTACAGGTTATAAAAGCTTGATTACAATAAAATCTACATTTTTCTTCAGGAGCAAAAAAATTATCATATTTGTATGTAAATGATGTTTTTATCACCTCTGCTCAGGAAAGAGATTAAAGATTGCAAAACTTCTAGGACAAGAAAAATGACTGGCAATAACGAGGAGCTGATTTTTTAAAAGTGAAATTCTTTAGTCTGCAGTTTAGAAGTGTTAAAAGGAAATTTACTAGCAGACAATGGAACTTATAGGGAAAAGTGCTTAGATGCGTTTTTTTTTTTTTATTCTACATTACCATGTGCGAACAAGACACTTGGTGAGTGCTCACTGAAGTAAACCAGAAGAAAAGAAAAGAAGAAAGCTTCTTTAAATGCCTTTTGTTCCACCTGGGGAATTCAGGTCTGCAGGAGGTTGTCAAAACAGCTGGTAGGAAAGGATTTCTGTTCTGGAACAATTTTCCAGGGTCAGACATTTTTAAGCTCTGAAAGGTATGGTGGTGTTTCCGTGGTAAGGATGGCATTTAAATGCATACTGACTGGAGCAGAGAAAGAGGAAGTTTTTCTTCCCAGCCCTCAGGTTGCAGTGGTACCTTACGGAAACTTCTAGAGGGATGTGTTTTTCCTCCAGCCCCTCTCCAAAAATTGTTGGACATGCTTACATAAGGCACCTCTGATCATGTGTGGTGGGATGCTCTACAGTTCCAGCCCAGCATCACCTACGTTTGTTGCTGCGTCCACGCACACTGTTACTGTGACGCAAATGTTTTGCCCTCTCTGGGATCGTGTGAAGCGAAGGAACAACTGTGAGCTAGGAAACCAGTGGAAAATTCATCATCACGACAGAAACACAGCCAAAGGTTAAATGTTATTCAGTCTGGATCACAGTAAAGTAAGCATGTACTATTAATAGTATTTTAGGACAGTTTTAGCAGTGCCCGAATAGCTATCTGAAAGACAGGCGAAAATAATATGATTTGGCTTGCCAAAATTCTTTCATAGCAAAAGCCTCTGAAAAACAGTTGTGTGATTGTGTATGGAAATTCCTTGCATAAAGAAATGGAAGAACTTAAACTTTCTAAGCAACAGAAGATAATAATCAGTGTTAATCACAAACAACCAATCCATTACCAGCCAGTAAAAATCAAGCCAGAAGGCAAGTATTTTATTGAAACACTCCATTGAATTTACATGTCAAAATTGCCTTTTTTATTTCTTATTGTATTAATCCTCTTCTATTCCATTTCTCAGAGTTATTTTATTACCTGTAAAAATGAGCAGCCTAGCAATCATGGAGACTGATGTTCCTTCCCTATTTATGCACAGAAAATGATATATGGTAGCATCAATGTTAACTTCTGCATGCTCCCTGGAGCAGCTGGATTTCTGTGACTATGGTCCCTGATACGGGAAGGAGGTACCAGACAGGATTTTTACGATGCAGTTTCTTTTTAGCAGGAACTGTACTGAAATAACCCCATTAATTCATATGGGGCACAGAGCAGCCGCCAGGTAATAATGATTCAAATGTGGTGTGAACCCAGGTAAACCTCTGGATGCCTAAATTTAGCTGACCCTCTACAGGAGGTTCACGGTTGGTTCATGGTGCTACATTATTATGAAGGCAAGATTATCTTAATAAATGTAACAAGGAAGGATACAAATACCCAGGTTTAAATTATTGATTCATTACTGTCACTGCACTTCTGTTTTCAGAATGTATAAACTCCAATCTGCCTGTGTAGAAATAGTAAAACAATGGAGGACCAGGGCAATGCTAAGCAATACAGTGCCTTAAAATACAATTTTGAGTTAACTAGAAAGATGTATTAGCTAGAATGATTATAAAATATGTAGCCTGGGGGTTTGGGAAGCATTACTTAGCTTGTGCTGCTGCAGCTACACTGCTCCTGGGTATGCAGCTAGTTAATCCCAGGTAGCCCAGTTATTACTTTCCCTACACATCCAAGGGCAGTAGCCTGAGAGAGAGGAGTGTTTGCCTCCTGAACACATTTTTTATTAAAACCTTTTTAGAAAATATTGATTCCCAAATAACGCACTATAAACTGAGCTGGCAGGACACACAGGTGCCTGTGAAAAATAATGATTTCAAAAGTCATGCTACAGGATTGCATTTGAAACAAACAAACAAACAAACAAACAAACAAAAAAACAGAAACAGAACACCTGAAAAACATGGGCAATTGCATGTGAAAAGTGGGGTTCGCCCAGCAATGTTATCTGCCATAACCAAGATGCAGGTTGACAGTGACCAGTGGTGGAAGGGTGTCCTGGATTTGGCATGGACCTGGCACCAAGGGTGCCACAACAGAGGCTTGCTGGAGCTCTTCCAAAGAAAGTATTGCAGCCACCCAGGAAAGCTTAACCAACATGTCGCTTTTGTACTTTCTGTATTAACAATGACTCAATTAAGATGTGAAACTACAGATAGCTGGAAGGGAGCTCGTAAGTGGCACACACACAGTAATAATGTCCTTGTCTGGCTAAGAGTTGATGCTGGATCTGTCCCAGGCTGGGCCCTAATCTGCTGCCGAGCTCTGCCCTCTCACTTAGCACTGGTCACATGAACAGACTTCATCGGTCATCCTCCCCTCTAACGCTCGTTAACAATGATAATTAGTTAACAGGTACATGGCACTTTGCTGTGACTTGTGAATTAGATTTGTAGATTGACCTAAATAGAGTGCTTTTTATTCATGGATATGAAAGGCTTTGCAATAATAACTTATTTCTCTTCTAGGGTAACATCGTTGCTAAGTAAAATTCCCAGTGAATGGACAGATTTTATGCCAGTACTAAATGCCCACTCTGAAGGATGGTATTAGGAAAACAGGAGATGAAGGCAAGTTAAAGGAACAGCAGGAGGAATGTTAGGTATCATGCTGAAGACCCCAAAGCATCGCCTTAATGACTCAGATGCTCCCATTAGTGTAATTAGAAGAGTTGCGCTTGTGTGCTCTCATCAGCAAGGACTCATATTCTGCTGTCTGTTTGCAACACAGCAGATATAGGGACTGCAGCTTCTAGGAACTACCATGAGACAGACAGTAGTAAAAGCATGGTAGGACCAAAGACCCCTTTGAGGTTGGGACACCTCTGAAGAACCTGGTAAAGCAGCTGCATAGGCTCTTCCCATAGAGCAAATGCCCTCCCCACTACATAAAATGAGCAGAACAGCCCAGGAGAGAGAAGGGAAGTCAACAAGATTGGATTTTGTGTATGTAGCTGCCCATAAGAAATTAGAATGAGATTTCATTACATATTCTTATTTAAATAACTTTGCATGCAATTAGTTAAATAATTATGCATCTGATATAAATGTCCTATTTAAATAATAACAGCTTTTACTTACTGTGGAACTTAGATGAATGTAAACTAGTGAAACCAGGATAAAATACTCTACATTTTCCTTGCAGATCTCCTTCCCAGCCAGCCCTGTATAAAATCTGTTCTTCAGCCAAACCTAGATATAAGTTATTGTGGCAAATAAGATAAAGAGACTTCCGTCTCTAATTATCCATTTCAAACAGGGTGTTTGCACTTGTGTTTAGCAGACCTGTACTTTTAGCTGTGGCTCATGAACCGCAAAGTGAATCTGAACAAGCATCAGTGGTCAAAATATATATGGCAAGCAGACAGAGGCTGGATCAAAAATATAATCTCTTATGTCTGTAAATCTCTTTGGGTTCCTTGTTCTTGGCTTGCATTATATCTCAGCTCTAACCTCTGTTCATATATCTTGTGGGAAAAAAAAAAAATCTCTTTATTTAGAGCTAGTATCGGTCTTCCTTCGAGGCAGGCTGAAACCAGACTAATGGAACTGCATGAGATACTTTGCTTAGTTTCACTTTGCATTTTCCTCACTCATGCTATTATTCAATTTCATGAACATTAAATGAATGCATTTCATTATCCAATTAATTAGTACCACCACTGTTTTCTAGGATCAGCAAGATATGCCATAATGAATAAAAGTCCCTCTGCCTCCTAGCCTCTCAAATGTTCAACATAAAAGGTTTGTATTGTGCTTATGGTACGTCCCTGGACTTCACCTAGGCAGCTTTAATTGGACAAGACTTAGCTCACTGGAAACCTTCAATGTAACCTGTGTCACACTCAATCACAGCAGTGGTCCAGCTTGAAGTGGTATAAAGTTCCTCCAACACGGACATGAGCCACATCAAGAAACAAGACATATTCTCTAAACACTTTACTACTATGGGAGTCCTGCTGTAAGCAAGGGTCATAGCAATAGGACAGTGTGAATGTGTTGGCCCAGGGCCCCAGTAGGCTGTGGCTGGCTCCTTATGCTTCCTGCAGAGATCCCGGGTAGCAACATTACCTTTGAAGCTCTGGTGTGGACATAGTCTCACAGTACAGAGACTGAAAATGTTCTATCACTCTGAAAGTCCACTTGCATTTGCACCACCCAGTGAATCTTCCAAGGAAGCAAAGAACAACTATGTGTGCAAGAAGAAGAATGGGTGGTACTGCAAATAGTTTTACTTTCACCTAGATAGCATGGCTAACAAGAACAGAGAAGCAGAGGTTTCAGGAAAGCACAGCTATGATGTGACAGAGAGGAGAACTAGTCAGATGAACATCTTTCTGCTTCTTACACTGGGGTATGGGGGTCGTCTGGGAGGAGCTGCCACAGGTATTTCTCTAGTGGCAGTGAGAACAGAAATAATCCTGCCTTTTCTTAACAGACAGTGCGCTTCAGCCTCCCTGCCAAGCTACTGGAAGGAGCATACTCAACAACTGAAGTTTTGTATTCTCACATTTATTATTGTACTTGGAATGTATACAATGGTGACACTTGTTTTTTGCACTTCTCTAAGAACTGAATTAGTTATTTAGCTCTTTGTCATGTAGTAAAAGTGAACATAGAAGTGTTTATAAAATGTTTTATCTGTCCTAAACCTGCTTAAATATACTTTACATTTCATAAAATTTATTTTAAAGGTGTGGAGGAAGGAGTAGATAATTTAAGGCTAGTAGCAACATAATTTATGAGACATGAGTTTGCCTAGCAGAAAAATCTATGCCAACTACTGGTGCGTTAGAAGAGTAAATTGAAGGTTAACCATAACAACTTAACCTCTTGAACAAAGTTCCTCATACAAAAAGGCAAAATCAAACCAAATACAGTAAGTGCAGAACATATTGGAAGATTTGCACATAAAACAGATCACTGTTTGCAATAGCTAGATTTAACTGACTTGTGTGATTGCTTACCTAGTCTAGACAGGCACTGAATCTCTGTCCACAGAATATTTCAGGTGAGTGTTGCAACCACCAGTTTTTTTCCCTAAGAAAGTGTTTCTAAATTCCTTGTGTAAGGGACTCAGTCCTGTTGATCTTAGGCATATTTGGAGGGTGCCTTATTACCTCACACTCTCAGGGATGTCTATTATGGGGCTTGGAAAGGCAAGAGACGCTACACACCCTTGGAGCAGGGCAGGACAGGCACTGCTGAAGTCAACCAGGGTGGCTCCAACAGAGCTTGAGCAGATCCTGAGCTGGGTCTTTGGAGATCCAAATTTTACCCTTAGAAACCTCAACTGCACATAGCTCCTACTTTCAGCACCTGATTCCCTAATATATCACAGAATCACAGAATCATTTAGGTTGGAAGAGACCTCCAAGATCACCTAGTCCAACCTATAGATCTTGCTGCTTGTCAGAACATTTGTTCAATCTTTATGAATTTTAAAGCTCCAGCAGCCAATATTTTCAAATAGTCTATGGGAGTGACAGACCAGCTAAAACTTTTTCCACCGGCTCTGCTGGTGCAGTACATCTCATTGGAAAACTCTGCTGGCGTAACGTCTTGGCTCAAATGATTTCAGATACCCTGATGCCCGTGGGATGGGTCACTTTCGGCAGCAGAGCTGCTGGTTTGGGTGGTTACCTGGCTGCCTGGTACCAGCAACAGAGACGGAAAACTCCTTTAGCCACCGTGCACCAGTCACATGAAGTTACCGGCCCTCATGAGGGAATACGGAGAAAAAAACAAAGTAACTATTGGAAAAGTCAGTAATTAATAATCACAATTTCTGCTTACTCCTTCCAGATGTGGATGACGAGAGGGCCAGGTCTCATTAAGCTGGTCGGGGACTGTGAAAGCCTGGGCTCTCTGCAGCATGTCAGAGAGAAGGGAAAATGCATGAGTTTAGGGAATAGGTTATTCAGCGGCTTGCAGGCTTTGTATTTTGTTTAAATTAGGTTATTGATTCTCCTGCTCTTGTGCGCAAGGAAGAAGTGTGGCTCAATGGCATTTTAGTTGAAGCTATAAATAAGCAAAAGATAGTTCCATTTAAGAGAAGAAATCTGTCTTTTGTGCTGGTTTGTAAACAGAAGCTCAAAGGAGGCAAGCGAAGAGGTCACCTCCCCATGTCCCATACCCAGTAATGCAACCAGTCCAGGCAGCTCCGTGCTGCCAAACACAGCTTCATACACTGACACTTTCAGGACATAATTTCTGATGTGCTAATCCTTTCACTCCCAGAAAGAGCTTTTGGGCACATCCCTTGCCCTATCTTCTGGCAAACAAACCAGTGCCCCCCAGCTGGTGTGAGCAGCCCGTTGTTGGAGAGCCCTTGGTGCTGGGCTGCAGCTTGGAGGCAGGGGAGAGGTGGCTTTTGCCTCCTCCCCAACCTAGGCAAGGCTTGGAGGAGGTGAGGGGTGCCCAAAGGAGATGGAGACAATGCTGCTACAGAAGGGACACCCTTGCGCTTGGAGGGAGGACATGCAGAGCCTTGTGCAAAGCTCTGGGGCGAACCTGGGCAGACTTTGAGCAGGACGCAGGAACCAAGCATAAGTGATGGGGGGCACGCTTCAGTCTGACCCTGCTGCAGTTTTAATCTGTGAAATACCGTTCCCATCCCAACCTGCTATGCATTTCCACCTCCTTTATTTATCTTCTCCTGTATCGGCTACTAAGCATTTACTACATTATTGTAAATGCAATAGTCAGACAAGAAATTGTTGCTTTCGGGACTGCTTTAGGTGACTGTTGGCTCTGATTTCTACTCCTATCAGAAATCTTATAGAATTTAATGATGATATGTGTTTTTTTGCTGCTAACATTAAAGAGGTTTTTTTTTTTTTTAATAATTTCTATAGTATTCTCTTTAATACCTTGCTCTCGTTCAGTGTAAAATTATATAGTGGTTTCTGTGTGTGGTGTTGAGAATATGAACCATGGTACTTCAGGCAGCTGGCCTACAAACAGATGAGCCACACATGAATTCAGAGCCCTCCGCACCTTCGCTTTTCACAGCTGCCTTTGGCAGTGAGGAACATCAACACCTGAGTTACTGCTGCCATCAACTAGATACAGCCACAGAAGTATCTCATACAAAAGCCATTTTCCCTTTCTTTCTTGCCTATATTTATGATGCTTCCTTTCCTGCAGCTCTGACCCACAGGTGTACCTCCCTTAATTTTCCTGTTTTCTTCCACACTGCCATTCACCATGCTTCTCTGAGCTCTTAAGGCATTGGAGAGCATTATCTGTATTTGCAGCCTGTCAGTTGTCTCCCCTGATCCATTTCCCACACAAACTGTTCTGCCACTTTGCCCTGTCTTAGTGCATCTTTTAGCACTTCCTCTTCTTCTTTTGACACTAAGGTTATTTTAATTTTTTTTTTTTACACTCAGCCTGGTACATTTGAAGTTTTGTGCCTCCTGCAGTGTGCCAGACATCTGCACTTTCTTCTTGCAGATCTCTGAAAATTCGTGTTGTCAGTTTAACCCTTCCCCCACAAATCTCATTTTGGAGCAGCTTGTTCCTGCTGTCATGTTTTAATGCTTTTGGACAGCCCTCCGGCAAGCAGAGTGAAGGGACAGCAGCTCTCCTGCCCACCCCCTTCCCCACATAGTGCTGCTTGCTGCAGTGTGCTCCCCATCAGGTGAGAGAGCACCTGTGTGATTGCACACCCTCCCCTTGCTCTTTCCTCATGTTCCCAACATCATGCCTGCGTCTGGCCCTGTTGTAAACATATAACTTGCACTGAGAAAAACGTAAAATATAGTACAGGTCAACTTTCCTGACTGCAATAAATCCAGCCCTACCAGCTCATGGGAACTTGTGTACCTGCTCTCAGCTCTGTTGCTCAGCTGATTTTGGACACCACCCTGCAAGTCTGTATTGACAGCAACAAGAGTCTCCAGTGTGGAGAGGATGGTTTCAGGCTCCTCAGACTCATGCATCTGATACGTTATCTTACCCACTTTGATACAGAATGCTACTCTTCATAACTTAAATATTTCAGCAAAACATTCTGGGGTGGAAGCCTTAGGTCCCAACCTTTATGGGACAGCACATCTTTTTGCATTTAGATTAGCGGAAATTCTCATGATGGTCTCCCGTGATCAATGTTTCTCATTAGACCTCCTGACAGTAACAACAAACAGCAACAAACAACAACAAAATCCAAACCTACAACTGCAGCAAAAAGGGAAACACTGTTCCTAATGTACTACTTGCTTGGTATTATTGTCTATAGGTCAATGAATTGCAGGAGCCAGAGCTTTAGACTTTGATTGCCTAGAAATATATAGTAAATGACAACAGCAAATTCTAATTTGCACCACTCTTTGTGTGCCCCTGGTAATGTCCCAGCCCATTAACATCAGGCTTTGTGGTGCTTGTCCTTGCCTTGTGTGATTATCCAGCTCTAACATTTGGGTCAGGGCTATGGAAACCTTGAACAATAGCATCTCTTCCTGTTTTAAAGTACACATTTTTCCTCCAATAATGTCTCAATTCCATCTTCTTGCTGTACCAGAGTTTAAAATGTAATGAGGTGGTGCTAGTAGACCACATTTTGCTTTGTTACGGGGATGTGAATGCAGAGCTATGCCATTCTCTGCGGTGGATTAATGCCGTGTTGTTACAGGAGTCAGTGCTGAACTTGATGTGCAGCCTCTGTAGAGGCAATAGCTTGATGTGAGCCACTCTCTAAGCACTCCAAAATGGGTCTCTTTCTTTTTTGTGGGGGAAGACATATAAACTGTATCAATTAAACTAGGACATGCTAAAACAAATGCAACAATCTTGCTAGTCAAGCAGAACCTGAAACAGAAATGCATATTTCCTTCTGCTGGATATTTACGGGCTTCTCTTCAGACATCAATACTCTTGCTGGTTCTTATGGCTCTCGGAAGCCTTGAAATTCCTGTTGTGTGCTCAGAAATTGCTGCAAGTTCTGTAGCAACTTCTGGCCTTGATATTAACGAGTCTATGGCTGAACTGGAAATTAATTTAGTTTTCGTGTTTCCCACAAAATGAAAACCAGATAGGCTGACAATTTTCAGGATACAAAATGAATGTTGTGCGTTTTCACCCCCTTCCCCTTACCTGCTTAAGGATTTCTGCTGCTGTTTCATGTGAGCAATCAAATATCACGTAGAACTCCTTGCCCTTCTTCATCTCCTTGAGTAAAGGCCTGGCATCTTTATTCCCAGAGGGCAGTTGACGGATTTTGATTTTAATGTTGTATCTAGAAGGGGCTTTGATGAGTTCTTGCAGTCGAATTAGACCTGAAAAATGATATGCAATTATACAACTAACCATTCTGTGCAGTGAGTATTTATTGTCACTTAAAAACGGTCTCTTATCAGTCCTAACATATTTCACATACCTAAAGGATAAGCTGTTAACTTCGTGTTTGCCAGCTCCTGACTGACATAGTTATAGCTTTTCCTTTTCATGATTATATTTCACTTCAGTATCTAAATACTCTGAAATGTGTTTTGAATTTGTTGACTATAGTATATGTTTGTATTGATGCAATTTTTATACTATATATTGCAAAAAGGATATAATTCTTTGCTGGCAGCTAATTATTATTTAAATATTAAACAAGAGCATGTAATTGAGAAAACCTCCTTACTAACTTTCCTGCCTAATATCAGGCATGAGCAGATGAGGAGAGACAGAGGGAGAAAAATGTTCAATGGCAACATTGCTCTAAGTGAGCAACAACTGTTGTTGAAGAAGCCAGTGGTTAGCCTGAGTGGCACTTACCAATAATTATTCTTAATAGGCATCCATATGGCTTTCATTGTCTTCATTTCAGCATACATTACAATACCCTAGAGAGGGGAGCTTTAATTTTTCCTTATCATCAGTTTAGAGACAAAAAGCTTGAGGGCATAGTGAAATTAAATGACTTGCTTAAGGTCACTCAGCAAGTCTGAGATCTTATAAAGAATTGAAATATTTTGAGATCCTGCTCTATATCTGTAAACACAAGAACACGATTTCTAAGACTGTGTCTTCAGCTGGTACAAATCTACAGGGCTTATTTGAAGTCAGTGGAGCTCAACCAGTTGAAGATTTGTCCAAGTATTTAAACACAGTGCAATTCTACTAGCTAATTCAGCACTCCTATGTAATTTGTACTGCCTCCAAAAACAAAGTACGATAGTTAAGAGTTCTTTGAGGTGTGTGATTATAGTTTCTTTCTCATTACCCATGAACTTAATTTTCCCACATAAAAAAAGCTTATGATCTCCTGCTGAGTGAAAGTAAAAGGATGCCTTAAAAATATGCAGAGAGAGAGAATACGAGCAAGGAGCACTTCTTAAACAAGAATCAAACAAATTATTAATATGAAAAAACTCATTGCTCTCCTACTGGGAGTGGGTATATATTTGTCTTGTGCATGAATATCCTTGTCTGAATGATCCAACAGTACATATAAGGCAAGATGAAGAATCACTATTTCTTATGAGGTTAGCAAGTGACTGCTATGTTGGCTCTTGGCTGATGGCTTTCACTGTTGGCTTTCACTCAATTTATTGGCAATGTTTTTTGAAAAAAAATTGTCTTTCTCTCTGCCTGCAATCCTGGGTCTGTTCTTTGCAGGTCTTCAAGTATCAACAACCAATACAGAATATTAAGCATTATGAGTATTCAAATGTAAATTACTGCACACACTGTGAGATCTGAGCCTGGCTGGAAGCCAGCCTATGTAAATATGAAACAATTTGAACTCATTATTATGAGAATGGAGCACATGCTTCCAACACTGACTAACAAATAGGAGAGTTTTTGTAATCTGTCTGTAAAGCTGTAACTTGTCTGTATCATGCTTTCAAGGGTTCAGCTGTTGACTGCAGTGCCTCAGCCACTGTAACAAAAGTGACTATAAGAGGAAAAACTGAGTTTGGGGATGAGGACAGTCCAGTATGCAGGGAATTTTGCATTTAATTCACAGCATCAGACATAGTGTTGTTGTATCTCTTTCCAGTATCAAAAAGTACTTAGCTGCCAGTGTGGCTGAACTGTAAGAGCAGAAGAAAAAGATATTAAAATATCTGCTTCAGTTACATAAGACTTGGAGTTGCGCTTCCCATCACTTTCTACTGCACCATCAGATGAAGGCAAAGTCTGGTTACAGTGTACCAAAGAAATCAATAAAGCATTTAGGTGTGAAAAGAGATGCAGTTATTTTCCTGGAGGACCAGACAAAAGCCTGAATCATCTGACTGCCATTATAATCAATAACTAGGAGGAATAACATCCGTGTTCTCCTCTTCCTCTTGTTCCTTCTCAAGAAATACAAAGCCTTGGACATAATATCACCAAGACTTGATTTGGGACATATCTTAAACATGAATTGCTTAGTCTGACTCCCAGGGGACAGGGATGAAGGCCTGGGCAAGTGCAGCACTTACAGCAGTCACTTTTCTCTTGCTTGGTGAGACCAGCCACCCAGTTTGTAACATTCGGGAGGCATCAGTGACTCCCCACAAGGTTGGAAGGCAGTAGTGGTTAAGATGGGAAGGGCTCAGAAGAGGTACATCCTGGGCCTTGGTTTACCCTCTGCAAAGTGGATGATGTGGCCTAGACAGTTTTGCAGGACTGTGCTGGAGCAGGAACTTAAGTAGGAAAAATATTGTTGTAGAGTATGGCCAGATGGAAGCTGTGGTGGCTGAATGTGAACTCCAAAGAGCCTGAAGAGGGTATCAGCCAGTTCTATTGAGAGGAAAATCTCAATTTAGAACTTCAAAGCAAAAGCCGTAGGGATGGAAACCAGACTTGTAGCACTAACTTGCTTGGCCTACTGTCTGTATTCTGTCTTTTATCCAGACATCTGAACACTTTCCCCTTTTCCTCTGGAAACAGCGTTGGGAATTTTCTGTAACACTGATGGATTCAATATACTTTCAACTTGTCTTTTAGTGGTTTGAACAAGAGAAATGGTTTGCTCTGACACTTGAGTAAAATGTTTAAGTATGTGAAAGTCTTTGAATATTTCATATCATTTCATAATGTCTAGGACTACTGCAAGTTGTGAAACTAGAAGTTCAAACATGCCTAACACAAACACAATGTTCCACCAGGCAAATAATCATAGACACTGGTGGTAAGCGTGGTAGTGTGTATTGGAGAAGGTATTCACCTCCCCACTCTCTCCCCTCCTTTTTTTTTTTTTTTTTTTTAATAATAAAATTGTATAGCTAATTCAGTCATACTTAAAAAATGAAGAAATGTTTTTACTGCTATGGGAGAAAGTAATCCTTTTTATTAGAAAACTGTGGTAGGATTAGCCAAGTTTAACGTCTCTTTTAACTGTGCAAGTTCAAAGAAAGCAAATTCAGTAAGAGCTCAAATTTTGCCCAGTGCAAACAGATTGAACTGATATGACAAAAAGATTTGTTTCCTCCAGGTCTTAAAAAAAAAAAAAAAAAGTTAGGAGAGATGTCTAACAAATAGGGAAAATCGGAGATTCTTACAGAAGATGAGGAATTTGATGTGGTTGACCTTCTCAGCATCTGGTGGGTTAAAATTATTGAATTCAAGGAAGATGGGGCAGATGAGACACAGAGCCAAACCTGCACTGAAGGCGGTATTATTGTTGTTGTTTGAGTTGTTGATAACTGAGACAAAGTCATATGTCTGTTACAGATAAATGTGCAAAATAACAATGTGCAAAAGGACACACGTTGGAAGGGATCTATTACAAACCACTAAATTAAATCAAGGAACAGGACGCATACCCAGCTCTAGCATGTGGAAAGATAAACCATAATTTATGGCACCCAAGTTTGGAAAATGCAATGCTCAGTGTATCATACACTTTTTTGCAAGGTCTTGTTAGATTGTCTTTAAACTCCAGGAAACAATTCTTTGCCTTACCTAAAAGGCATTGCATTTGATATAAATTAACTCCTTTTAATTAATTTAATTAATACCCAGAATGAAGGCTGATTATGGCCTGGGTACTCTAAGAATAAGGTTGATTATGCTAATATGTAAAAAAGGAGAGTCTCAATCAATATTATATATATATATTTGCTTAAGAGTCTTATTTTTCCTTAGTATAGGAAAGATACAGGTCATAGGGAGTGAGGTGAGAATTTCAGAGAGCAAAAACTATGAGATCTTTATTTTATAGCCAGAAGCCATTAATTTACTACCAAGAAAGATGACTTTAGCTGAAAGTCCATCTTTCAATGGCACAGAAAGGACAGCAATTAGAAATAAAAATTGACTATAGTGTTCTTTATCATTCTTACTTATATTGAGGACTAAGAGACAAGAGGGTAAAAATCTGATTGACTCAACTCAAGAAACATGAAGAAATTTTACTAATGTATTTCAGAAACAAAATACAAGCTCTACAAGTGCTGTAGACCCCTTTGGAAGAGACAGAATGAGTAAGTACTTCCTATTCCAAATATAATTTTTAGCACTATTGGTTACAGGTTTTCTAGATGTGATTAAAAAAAAAAAAAATTTGCTTATCATTGGAAATCCTGTAGAGTCCACTGAGTAGATTACTAACATTTAACAACTAATATGATAAATGTTGGAAGTTTGAATAAATCTAGAAGATTGCTAATGTTTTGTCAATATTAAAAAGCATGTGTGAAATGACATGGAATAATTTACCCCAGTGTCAGCACTGGACAAACTACGAATAAAGCTGATATGGCTGTAAAATTCTGAAGAACGAAAACTTGGGACTACAGTTAAGAGACACGTCAAGCTGCCAAAGGAAGGTAGTTCTGTATTACACTAAATTTCTTTGTTTGGTGTTATAAATTCTGTTGGCACAGGTAGCTTCCTAGATGTGTAGCACTTGCCCTCTGGGAAGTGTCCATCTTCATATATCAACCTGCTCATGAAAAATGTGGAACTGTAAGATATTAATTTGCCTGATCACAAAAAACAGATGTCAGTGAGAAAGCCGTATTAAACAGTGAAGGTCTGTGAAGGCTGGTAGCAGGCCATTCAGAAATTTGTAGTGCTCTTGTCTCTGTATTCACTCCAAAATCATGGACTGGAAAAAAAGTTATGGCTGCAAAACAGTTGGATTACAAAAACTGGCAGGAAGCTAATTAGTGTTTGAGGTAAGGAGGATAGGCATAAGTGATTTGGATCATTTGGAAGCCTGAGCTCACTCAGATGAACTGATTTTTTATCGTTGCTCAGTCCAACGTTGTAACTGCATTTCTCTTGATGGAAGTGTCCATGCAGCAATGAAAGCCATAACTACAGGAGGTGGGGGGGAAACCTCAGCTTGGCAAACAGGCACAGTGTTGTGGCCTCTGTGCCAGCAGTGGCCATGACGGCACGTGGGCTTAGAGCAGTGTGCTGTACTGTGAAGGGTGAAAGCAGGATTTTCTCAATCTTCAAAGCAGAATCTTAACTTGGGCAGGGCTGATCTGCAGCCTCAGTAATCTGGGCATGGATCACTGGACATTCACTGTTATAGCTATGAGTTCATTGTTTGCTTAGGAATGAAGCTGCCCTTCACTTACAACTAGCCTCTAAGAAAAAAAAATCTTCTTATAGTATAGAAATGTCAAACATGAGAGATGAGAAATAAAAAGAAGAGCTAAATGGTGCCAATCTAAACCAAAATCCAAAGACTCTTTATAATGATCAAAGTTGACTTGTTCACTTTCCTGACTCCATGTTAATAAGATGATTGATGATTAATTGACTTTGGAAATATATCTTCAAATTAAGTCTCTTTAACATCAGTCATTTTTGTAACTGAATATGTACACAGCCCTTAGTGTTTTGAAATGCTAATTTGATAACGGGGTAGGCTGAAAAAGACCTCTATTCGTTTACCCGTAAGTATATTTTAGCATATAGTGCCAGGAGTCCAACAGAATCCTGCTGAGCTAAACCATCTTAATAGGAATGCAAGAAGACTGCTGCAGTAAGCCCAGCCTGACTTGCTCTTTCTCTTCTACCTCCAGCACTCTGGTATACTCTGTGAGTCTAAGGTGAGCAGAATATTGGCACTGAAACCCGCCTCTGGGATCCAGGAGGAGACGTGCTTCTTCTGTGCTGTCAACAGTGTGGAAATAAATATAACATTTTTAGCCTTAAGACTGAGTTTGGTGTGGTTTTTTTTGTTTGTTTTTCAAGCAAAATTCTGTCTTTCAGACGTGTTTTTGCAACATGAGTTTTTATATAAATGTGTTTGTTTTTTTCTTGCATACTCCCTTTAAAGACTTAGACAGATGCTTTCATGGCTCAGCCGGGATTGTTTTATGCCAATATCAAAGAATCAACTTAAATGGTGCTTGCACATCTGTAGAGCTCTGAAAGGTGCTGTATTTATGTGAGCAATGAGAAGAGAAAGGAAAATGCAAGTCTCAGAGCAGGACTGACAGTGAAGTGCTTACTTTGTACCAAAGAGAGCTAACGCACAATAGGATTTTTCAGAAATGCATGTGGTTCAGCTACATCTTTACTGTAAAAAGTTAGTGTCAAAGGATGGGGATGGTGAGAGTTTACAGTGGAATAACTGATGTGCTTTAGCCACCCCACTGTAAAATGTTGCTGGAGGTAAGAGATCTACCAACAGGTAAGGTCACACTGTAACACAATCCACAGCTGGTTTCACCTCATTTACAACTCCAGCCCTTTGGTCTAGGATCTTTACAATGGGTTGCTTCACACAGCTTAGGGGAGGGAAATTTAACAAGGGATCCTTGATAATGAGGGTTTTCTATCGGCCAATAAAGACCAACTTAAAAACGCTGTCTTCTTTGGGCCCTGGTGATGGAGCAGTGCTGTGGTCTGTGCCCCGCCATGTTTCTAGTGGGCTAAGGCGGGCAGTGCCTGGGCATGGTGCACCCATTAGCCATTGGCTACCTTCAGTGCCTGGGCTGTTCTGCTCTCAACCCTGGCCAGCACACCAAGAGGTGCTGCAGGCACAAGGAGCTGGGTGTCCTTGTGGAGTCAGCAAACTACCTGGTGGAGTTAGAGGTTCCTTCCTGCAGTTAAGACTCTGAGGGCTGTGTCACTTCAGCAGCCTGTATGAAGGTCAGACTTTTCAACTTCAGTCTCAGTTTCTGCCTAGATTGCAAAAGGGTGACTGTTTCTCTAGTATGCGTGTTATTTAGTTGGCTCTATTTTCCTCATCTCTACAGACATGATGCCTCCAGGAAAATCTTTTCTGTTGCTTAGAATGTGCCCTTAAATGTAATTTAGTGTCCTGTAAAAACAAACAAACAAACAAACAAACAAACAAAAAACAACAACAAACAAAAAAAAGAAAAAACAACCAGTAAACCAACAAACAAAAACCACAGTTGGTAGGCCTTGTTTAGCATTTCCTATGTTTTGATTGAAGAGCTATAGACGTCTCTGAGCTTTTAATGGTTTGTTTACATGCAAACCCTTTCTTGTGAACTGAGATTATGGATACTTAATCCATGACCGAATCTTCATTGTAGGAGAGATTATGCTCTCTGCAATCATGCATGCAATAAATTTTTGTGTATAATCTTGACAGTCAGGACCACTTCTGAGAATTTTGAAATGCAACTCTTTCAATGAATAGCTGGAATAGCTAGTACATTTTTCAGAAAAAAAAATCCCTTCCCACTCCAATGAGGGAAATAGCACTGCTTGAAATATTTTGGCTGTTGGTACAATATATGTTATCAGTTCTAAGGGTAGTAAAGCCTCGATATATAAAGATATGCAACAGTGGCATGGATTCCCTTATAACATTAATGCTCTTGCTCAATCTCTGTGTATTAAAAAAATAAAAGTTCCAGTCTCTGATAAGGTTTGAAATAACTTCTTCCCAGGAATGAGTTTGTTATTCTCTGTTGTTGTTGTTGTTGTGTGAATAAAAAGGGATGTTTTACTGATATTCATTGCCCACAGTATGTTTCTGGACAGCTATGACTACTGCATGTCCCACGAGGAGGTTCTTGTCACAAAGATTGAATGATCTTCTCTGAGTTAAGAGTTCCAGGCTGGAAACATTTACACGAATTGCAACTTTCAGATTCAGCATTCAGTATCCAGCTGACAACTGGGTTCGTTGGTTCTGAGAAGTTCCAAGAAAGAAGGTAGTCTCTACATTAAAAATGTTGCAGTTTGAACTTTTACTTTGTAAATGCGTTCTTTTTAGGATCAACCCCTCACTGAGATAGAGAATCCCTAATCAGCCCCACACTAGAATATTTATCAGTTTGAAGCTGTGTTATTGGTTCCACAAATAGCAAAATGTGACTTAGTACCAAGAAGTCAGGAACTACCTCCTAGTGACTTCTTAAGTTCCGATGAAATGAACAGCTTTCCAAAAGCCATAGGAGCGGAAGCAGGACTGCACTTTAAAAGATCTTTTTATTCTATATATTATGGGGAAAACTGCTGTAAGTATGCCAAACTGAACTATCACAGGCACTATCTCTCACAGAATTTATTCATGTACATACATTAGCAGAAGCACATGACTTGCAGTGCACCAGTACTGCTTACCTGTGCTGTCTTCATATACTACTGTTACTATTTTCCAGTTGTAGTATAGTACAAGATCCAAAACTGCCCTGCTGATGGCTGCATAGTCTGGGTAGAGGTTGATATAAAATGCGTCCTTGTGATCCACTGTAGGGTGTTTCCATCGGGTCTGAATATGTGGGACTTCAAGTGCATTGCAAATGGACTGCACAGCGCTGACAGAGGAGCTGTGGGAAGGTCCAAACAGAGCAGCCACACCAAGAGCGAGCTGATCACATGCTGGGGGGAGAGGAAGGGAGAGGAGCAAGCTGTCTGTCAGCAAAAGCAGGTAACTCAAGAGGCATTTACCAAGATAATTTATTCTTCATCCATGCCCATCATTACAAAATGACAATGGGTAGCCATGTTGCTCCCCAACCCACTTGCAAATGGTCCCTGAAAATGGCTTTACTGGTTAGCAATATATTCGAGAACCAGCTTGCTACATACAAAAAACAAAACAACTTCTCTGCCCATTGCCTTCAGATCACATTGATTCCTAAATTGCCTTTCTCTGAACGGCATTAGCCTGGAGAAACCAGGAGCTTTCTGACTACGGGCTTGCCAAAGGGATGTCACATGAATTAAATTTCATGGCAGTGTGTCAGGGAATATGTTCATGGAATCACAACAGCCACTATACAGATTCCCACCATGACTGGCAAGCTATTACCAATGTGAGTTGCTTTAATTTCAGGCTACTGAAGTAATATAAACAGTAAAGGGCACTATGATTCATGGCGCTCCATAATCGTTGTTTACAAAAGAAGTAGTAAAGCCTAAAGGCCTCAGTAACGACACAGAGAAATAAAAAGCCAACATCACTGATATTTTAATACCTTTCCAAACCAGTCAAATGCTAGTATCAACAAAGACTTCTTTCCCCTGGTGCCTGTATCTTACCAAATGTAGTTAGTATTTCCAGCAAAATAATACCTCCTGTAGGAGTCTTTTCATGTTTCTTCCCCTCCCGTGCCTTTTCAGGCTAACTGACATAAGAAGTAATATTAATTACCTTTGTCCATTAGTAAAATTTACTGTAAATGTTTCTAATAAGGTATTTATGGACTGGGACAAAGCTTTGCACTGAGTTGCAATGCTGTACTCTGTAAGGTAGTTCTTTGTGTAAAATCTAGAAATTACTGCTATTGAATGAAACGCTAAGTATCCAAACACCCACAATAGCAGAGATATTTTAAATTAATATTTAGCTCTCTGATAGTAATAGAATATGACAGAAAAACAATTATTTTCTGTTTTCAGTCTACAAATGGGCATTTTACAGACAGCATGAAATGTACAGGTTTTCAAGGTTTAATTCAGAAGCCTTCTGAAAGAATAACAGGTTTTAATGTGAAAATTGCATAAATAACATCAATAATTCATGCCAAGAAGAAATTACTATTGTCTGCATGGATCCCCTGTGCTTTAGCATGTAGACTTACAAAAATATTTGTAATGAACTCCTTCCAATAGATTAAATGGAGAAGATACTGAAGTATTTTCACAATAGTCACAGAAGAGATTCTCACTATACAGGGAATCTAAAATCCTCTCTCAGTCTGGATTATATGGATTAAAAATGCAGTGTATTTGATTTTTGATAGCACATAGTTCCAGCATATATTTGATATTTGAAAAAAAAATGCAATTAAACATAATTTAAAGCTATCTTTGATGCTCTTTGAAAATGTTCTCTTTTTTTCCAATTTTCAGTAAGAAACTAAAGTACCATGATGAGAATTTAGTGACTTAGACATTTAAAAAGCAAAAGTTTAACAGCATTCTAGCATGATTCATGATGTGAAGCACATTAATTTTCTAGCCTTCATCTGCCTTATAGCAAACATATCCTTTAACTTATACCAAGCATATCTTGTACCATTTACAGAAACAGATGTTATAATGAACTGCAAAACACATCTGCAAAGTCTTGGTGACTTATGGGTCTTTCCCCAGACTTATTTGCATAGATTGTGTGCATGCTATGTAATTCCAGGAACTAGACTGGTGAATATAAAATTTTAGCAAACTTCAAGGTTGCCTCCTAGAGGTGAAGAAATACACTGTGCATAAGGAAAGTTTGTTTGTTTGTTTGTTTGTTTTTTTCCCTTTCTGTTTATGTCTGCAAGTATATTAGATGCAAATAATTAGACCATCATTTTCCGTCTGGGAAAAATAAATAATAGGCAAAAAATTCCAAACTTGTCCACTCCATGTCTGATAGTTGTTTATAACAGAGGAATTGTACTTCTCTCTCTAACCCACTGAAGTGTTAATATTTCAGGATTGGGACTCTACTGGCCTCTGCTCTTTAAAGTACAATAGAAATCATTTGTTATGAATAATGGATATCTGTGCCTGTGCTAATTATGGGTTGTGACATCCCACTGTGCTCCCTGTTAGGCAGTGATCATTTTCTGCAAAATTCCAGGTGGCAAATCTATTTTTTGGAAAGAAAAACTGGTTGGACCTGCCTCCTTCCATCTGGGGCTCTTAGCATGCAGACAGGATGTAGGTGTTTTATCAGAAACTAGATGACAAGATCAACTCCAGCTTGATTCTTAGTTCAAATAACTTTGAAATATAAATTTTATGTTATTGTTTGTATACAGATATTACAATTGGAGCAGAAGATCAGGCTGCGGAAAGGTAGTATAGAACATGTATGTTACTGACACTGTAATTGAGATAATTACCTCTTCTCGAGGCTTCAAAACTATCAAAAAGGTTAATTCTCTGGATGTCATAGGTTAATGTCGTATTAGGCATCAGTGTTCTGTTTCTATTAATGTTGGTGACTGCAAACTTGAAAGCCAATTCTTCAATATTAACAGGTTCATTTTCCACAGTTTCGAAGATCCCTCCTGTTGATATAGAGATAAATGAGAAGTATTATTCACCTCTTCATCACTGTACATAAAAGAGAAAAATAAATTATGAGCAACAATAAGCTGAGTGTTCATAGAGGAAAACAGTTTAAATCGCTTTTAAAAGCACTAAAGCAGAAACCACATTGGACTGTTAGTTTTTTATCTAAATGTCACCGTAGGTTAACTCAATATTATGAATGTTGGCTAGACAAACATCTGTGAAAGACAATGTGTGTTTATCATTCAGGCTTTCTAAAGTAAAATGTTTAAACGGTTGCAAAAACTTCTGTCAAGTTCCCAACTAAAAAAAGTAGTGATATTCATTGGTCTTGTTCACCCTGCTCAATCTGATCTATGTTTAGAGATGAAAATTGGATGTGTTGGAGATGTTTTTTGAAGTGTTTCTACAAATCTTGGCAGTACAAGTTCCACATTCAGAAGTGATATAGCAGCTTGAGTAGAAATGGACTGAAAATTTCCAGTCAAGGTCTTTTTGCCTTAGGAGGGCTTTATTATTATTATTATTGTTGTTATTTACACCCTGGGCAATATTGTTGGCCATTTCTCAGTTGGCTTGGGGACAGGTCAATATTTTTGCTTTATCAAAGCTCATTGCTGTGCAAGCTGAAGTTGTTGATATAAAACATATCTGAGCCACACGCTGCTCCCCCAGAAGATTCCACCTCTGTGCCAAAACGGTGAGTGATGTCTCCAGTGATGTAGTGTCTACCAGTAACATCATGACGCTGCTTTAGAAGTCCCCTTGCAAAGTCAGTGCTGCATCTAGCACAATTGCTCTCAGCTTCCTATTGTTCCTCTAAACTCTTCTCTCAATGTCTGTTTTGAACTATTTGAACAATGATGGGTCCCAACCCATTCTGTGCAATTTCAGTCAGGCAACTGCTCTTTGAGCTCTGCTCAGTTTGTCAGAACTTATTCTCTACCTTCCGAACTGGAATTGTATATAGTTCTTGCTCCTTGTTAAAACAAATTATATGAATCAGAACTTTTCTTTAACACGGAAGCAAGTTTTCCAGAAGATGACCTGTAAAGAACCAAATTTAGTTTTGGAAGCTTTATGAATTATTTTGGCATACATTCTGAGATGGAGAAGGTGGCTGCGTTTCAAGTCAACAGGCCATCCCACTTATACTGGGACGTCTACTCCCTCTCGCCTCTAGAGACTGTATTATGCCAACAACACATTCAGACTGTCTAGGAGCACTGGGATTTGATGAATGCATAACAAACACAGCTAATTTGAAAAAAAAATAGCTGCCTTTAAACAGCAATCTCCAGCTTCAGTACTTGATTTTGCAAGTATAATTTACTCATTTAGTGCAAGTCACTAGAGAATACTTTGGATTTCTCAGTTACATATTTTCACATTTCCCCATGTGAAATTTGAGCCCTAGATATCGCTCTATATTTTTTGAGAGTCAGAATGTATTCAGCTAATGTGCTGCAATCTCTTGCAATTTTGATGTCACCAATGTAGGAATAGTGCAGTCATTAGCTGATAATCAGGAAATGGAAACACAGTGGAATTAAAACCTGTTTTGAATTTTAACTCAGCAATGAAAACACTGGAGGCTATCAAACCCAAGTTGGCAATGTAATCTCTAGCTACTCTTGAATACGCAGCATTATATATTATCTCTCAAAACCATGTATAAAAATACCTTAACACAACTTAAGCAATTTTGCCAACTTAAGCAATTTTCTCATTTACTAAATGGATTTCAGACTTGCATTTTAGTTACATAGTTCTTTCAGACCCTATAATTCCTCATGACAATGATGATCCCAACAAGCTTACCTCTCTTCTGGTTCAGTAAAATTTACTTTCCCTTCTTTCATCTGAGAAAGACAAGTATTTCCAGTTGGCAATAATGACAGTTTGGACTTGGGTGAGCAAGATACACCTGTTGTGTTTTGCTTGGACCCCTACTAGAATTAGCAGAACATTGTTTCATAAGGCAAGGCGGAAGTCTCTAAGTACAATCAATAACCTGAGATAACTTTTTAATTAGACAGGTCAATGTTGGCAAAAAATCTTTTCCATCATGGAAACTATTATTGTGTGGTGCTTGCTCTTTTTGTTTGTTTGTTTGTTTTTTAACTTAAAATAATTTCTTTCTTAACTTAAAATAATTTCTTTCAACCACCCTGAGGTAGTCTTCATGTGCTATGCATACACATAAACGTAAGCACTTTCTCATTTTAGGACTAGGACTTTTTCCAGACCTCTAATCAGTTGCCTATTAAATGGAGATTAATTTTAATTGATATATATGCAGGAGCTATTTATACTTCATTAGCAGAAATTTGCAGAATTTTTGCTTAGTCCCCTTAAAAAAGAGTTGAAACTCACTGGGCAGAGGGAAGGAGTGGAAGGAAAGGAGGAGTGATGGAAAGAGTGAAAATTTTGCTAAGCAAACTAATCAAAACTGCATATGCACTATCATGTATACTTCAAATGTATTCAGATATGTCTCTCTGAAAGTCAGCTGTACAATCAGTATGTTGGTACCCTTTCAACACATTTTCCAGGTTTCTTTTGTACATGTTACCATAGCAGTAACACACAGAGAACTTTGGTCACGTGCTTTAATTTGTTGGTGAGATACTCTGGATAGGTCTATGTAGGAATAGGACAGGTGCTCTAGACATTCAGGATTATATGCATGAAATATAGTTCATAGAATCATAGATTCATAGAATAGTTTGGATTGGAAGGGACCTTAAAGACCATCTGGTTCCAACCCCTCTGCCATGGGCAGGGACAGCTTCCACTAGACCAGGTTGCCCAAAGCCTCATATAACCTGGCCTTGAACACCTCCAGGGATGGGGCACCCACAACCTCTCTGGGCAACCTGTCAGTGCCTCACCCCCCTCACAGTGAAGAAATTCTTCCGAATATCTAATCTAAATCTCCCCTCCTTTAGTTTAAAACCATTACCCCTTGTCCTATCACTACACTCCCTGACAAAGAGTCCCTCCCCAGCTTTGCTGTAGGCCCCCTTTTGGTCCTGGAAGGCCACTATAAGGTTTCCCTGGAGCCTTCTCTTCTCCAGGCTGAACAAACCCAGCTATCTCAGCTTCTCTTCACAGAAGAGGTGCTCCAGCCCTCTGATCATCTACGTGGCCCTCCATCTACTCTGAGCCCACTCCAACAGGTCCCTTTTATATGTTGGGGGCCCCATAGCTAAATGCAGCACTCCAGGTGGGGTTTCACAAGAGCTGAGTAGAGGGGGAGAATCACCTCCCTTGACCTGCTGACCACGCTTCCTTTGATGGAGCCCAGGATATGATTGGATTTTTGGGCTGCAAAGTGCACATTGCTGGCTCATATTCAGTTTTTCATCCACCAATATGCCCAAATCCTTCTCCACAGGGCAATTCTCCTTCAGCTGAACTGCAGATGCTAAACATGGTGCCATTTAGAGTCTCTGAATGCTAGCGTTCCCCCTCACCACCCCTAGGATGGGGAAGTTTTGACACCACTAACATCATTCTCCAAGCCACTAAATGTTTACTTGACTATATGTTCTCCTGATTAAACCATGAAGTAAGCACAAAGAGAGATGCTCTGCTGTCCATGAACAAAGTCCATGAGATAGTTTATGGAAGAAATCATTGTTTGCTGTGAGTGAAGTTTGGGAAAAGCTTGAACTGCTAATTATTTGAGCTTGATTTTTCTGTTGGGACCTATGTGTATAAAAAGAGCTGAATCAGTCTATAAATTTGCATCACAAACAAAGCAGCAGATACAATCTGGCTGTTCCATGCTGTTGTGTTTTCATCCATGTATTCTTAATGAAATCTAGCAATTTAGTAAATAGTTTATCTTCTCTCATGTTCTGCTGATGACTTACAGTCAAGCTTAGAATTTATTGTAAGGTCCAGGTTAAAAGAGAAATAGCAGACTAAGTGACAAGTTTGATGAAGAACCCATGTGTCAGATGATTCATTTAGATCAAGTAATTACTGTACAACATTTTAAAAACAAATTAACCAGAGGATTCTTCAAGGGAAGGAAAAAAATCAATGTTAACTCAAGAAATAAATGGTGTTCCAGAAATGAGGCTATTACTGCTAAGCACAAAAACAAGCATTGGTTTTCAAGGTAGGCTGCTGATAGCACATACAAGGGACAAAGCTTAGGTTTTTGAGTCCCCCCTTTCACCTCCCTCTCCTCCTCCCCAGTTGCTCAGCCAGATAGTATATGCTCTGCTGCAGCTTCAGCCAACCAAAGGCTGCTTAGCATTGGGCATTGTCAGACCTGCCCTTTCTTCAGGAGTGGTCGGGCACTGGAACAGGCTCCCCAGGGAAGTGGTCATGGCACCAAACCTGACGGAGTTTAAGAAGCATTTGGACAATGCTCTCAGACATACGGTTTATTTTTTAGGTAGTCATGTGTGGAGCCAGGAGTTGGACTTTATGATCCTTGTGGGTCAGTTCCAACTTGGGATATTCTATGATTCAATGATTCTGCACTGGTGCTGTGTTTGCCCCCATGATGACAGGTTTTGGCCTCTTGAATCAGAAGAAAGCTGAGTGCCGCAAATCAGGTGAGTGCAAGAGCTGTAGGGGCTGCTTGGGTTCTCGTGGATGCCGTAACTTCCCAGGGGCTGTGTCAGCAGATACTGCTGAGGAGCATTCCCATGTTCTGGTTCCACATGCGCTGTTGCTTGCAGGCTGCGGAGTGGTAAAGTCAGATGTACATTATCCAATTCTATTACATGAAGGGAGTAACTCTCTGTCAGCCACACACGAGCACATCAGTGGGAGAACCCAGCAGTTCTTTTCATTTAACAGATAATCCTGCTTCAGTGCACAACATGTGTGAAGAAACCTTTACTTTCTGCATTCACTTTACAAAGTGATGTCACAGAGAAGAAAAAGGCTGTTTTTTCCCCTACTTTTAATTTAGCTGTGGAAAGTAAGAGAAAAATCACTACTTGGCTAATATTGCTCTGACAGAAATGAGATCTGAGCCACATGAGTGACTGCTCTTCATAAAACAGCGAGGGATGCAAGTCAAACTGACAAATATGACAAAGCATCAGCCCCATTCATCCTTTGAATAATAATAAAAAAAAAAACTACAGCAAGTAAAATGTCAAAAATATAAAAGCACACCTCAATAGGCACCTGAAAAAGCGGCTCCAGGCCTTCTGAGCAAGCAAATGTTTCCATTTAACGGGGTCATCATGGACTGAGAGAGTTTTAGAAAAGGTCATGGCTGAATCAATTTCCATACTTCTCAATGGGTATCAACGTTTTACTTCAAAACAAGGCAGAGCTCAAAAGACCATTATTGGAAAAAATTCTCTGTCCCCATTTTAAAATCAGTCATAAACAGCAACAGCTAAAAATTGTTGACCTTTCAGATGGCAGTTATCAACCTAGTGTTTTTTTAGTGGGGTTTTCTCAATGCAAAATATCTCACTAACAAATTTCAGTCCCAGTACGGTGGATCTAGTATATTCTTCTAGCTGCATATATACAGAATTTCCTGAGTAGGCATGAAGGAATTTCTGTGATTTCAGTCAGTGGTATCACTTTGATGCTTTCAAAGTTAAATACTAACTTCTCAAAATATTTTTTAAAAAACTATATCCTGCTTGCAGAGAGATTTTCCTTACCTACTCCGTAACTAACATAAGAACAGTGTCTTAATACACTGCTTTTTTTTTTTTTTTNATTTTGTACTCCCTATTTCAGTACTGCAGAAATCCAGGTGGAATGGAAGTAGGCTTACAGAGAAAGACGGTCCTAATAGCCTGCAAAACAGAGGTGTGAAAATACAACTGCTTTTTGAGGGTGGTCTATACTACCCTCTGACACAAGGAGACCAAGAGGAAAAACATGTTCTGCCCTTAAGCCAGCCTGACACCCAGCAGTTGTCATGGACATGCCAAAAGAGCAGTTATTTTTCAAATTTAAATCTTGCTCTGAGACATTCTTATGTTCATTATCCTGGTGGATAAACTTCAGATTTCCCAACCAAATTTTCTGTAAGTCTCTCCAGCTCACTGGTAGCTGTGTGAGGCAACTTTGTGGCAGGTCTGTTATCCATGCAGATACAGACTGGACCAGCTTACACACTGGACCACAATGGTCAATCTCCCTTGCACAGCGCGTATCAGCTATTGAACTGTCTTCCAGAAATTTTTAAATTCTTTATCGCTAAAGTAATTCTTTCTACATTTTGACCAGTGGAAAATACTGTCAGTGGATTGTAAGTCATGTGTTTGTATCGTTAAAACAGAGAAATGAGAGAGTTGCTGAATACTAGGTACAATATTCAAGGACCATAAGTCAAGCTACCAGACACAATGAGATTTAAAAAACATATTGAATATATTGCTGGGATTTTTATTTGCTGACAGATTTTCGTCCCGTAGCATACCACCTCTGTCCTCCAGCCAGCAGTTCCAGCAACTTAAAGACAGTGGCACAGCTATTCACACATTCACTTGACTACAGGAGCAAGCATATTAATACTAATTCCAAGTCTTTGGATATTATGACAGAAATTAAAGTGAGAAATGGGAGGAGTTAAAAAAACTCAAAGCCGTATGTTGCTTATGTTCTTATTCAGGTTCTACATTCAAATAGCAAAAGAATGCTATTTGAAAACAAACATGCTGACCATGCAGTAAAAAATGTTTGAAATATTAAAAGGTACAACCACAGAAGAATGGAAAAATATAGTTAACAACTGAGATTTTCCCCATAAAGATGGGAATTTTTCTCTTTCCTAGAGAAAAATGGGGTTTTCTATTGTGTACAGTTCTCTCCAGTTAAGGACAAAACTACATTTCTACATGGCTGATGCCCAAGTTTCCTTTTCCGTGACATGCAAGGGATTCACTAGCAAGATTTTCAGAAACATCTGAATGTCTATGTCCTAGAGGGACTGATGCTTTGAGAAGCCTCCCCTCCCCTCCACGGCACCATCTGAACACCATGAGGTCCATGAAACCTTGTTAAAACCCACCTGTCAGCCACTGAAGAGATATGAGAGTTAAACTCCTAATAACTGTGCAGCTATGTGTCACTGGCTTCCAAAAAGAGAAGCTGTTGCTGATGCCAAGCTAATGTAGGAGATTCACAAAGCCAAATTAACATACAGTTTGCCATTGCTCTCTGTCAACGGACATGGACTCACACCACTCTGCTGCCTGAATGGCTATGGACTCATGCACACCTCTGACACTCAGTAGGGCCAGTGGAGCGGTAAGGGCAGATCTGCTGACCTGAAACGGAGCTAGGCAAAACAGTGCTTATACAGATTTTTTCTGTAGATAATGTCCACTTACAGAGTTAAAGTGTGTGCTGCTAGGACTGAAAGCACTTGCTGTTAGAAAACACCCCAAACATTTTTCTCCATCCTTGCCTTTTACCAGAGGACATCTCCTATGCCACAAGGAGCCCAACTGAGAGCCAGTGCAAGTGTGCTCATCACAGTGCTAAGTCTGGGCATTCATCTTACAGGGAAAGAATAATCAAATGAGTTATTACTTACAGGCTTACCTTCAGCAGACAGTTTAACAGCATCTTTCTTTTTAAAGTTAGCTCACCAACTGTGTAAGATTAGTCCAGAAACTGGCTATTACCTCTAATTTTTACATGACCTAAAAACTACTCCATTATATGTGTGAATTAAAAAAAAAAAAAAAACAGGAATAATCGTCAATGATCACAATCCTATAACCAACAATAATTGCATTTTACATTTACAAATCCAGACTGAAATGGGCTTACTCCCCTAGGTTTTAATGGAATTAAATGCACGGGTTTTGCATTCAGCTCACAGAATATAAACTAAACACATTAGCATTCTTTGCATGGGTGAATTTAGCCTTGCAACAGGGACCTCTGAGTTAGGCAGCTATTATCATCTTCATTTTACAGACAGTGAAGCTGAGAGCCTGAGTGACTTTTCCACCACCACTCCCTCTTCAATCTGTTCAAACACTGCTTTGGAAGTCCTCCACACATTGCTCTCTCCTTTGCCTCTCCCCTCCCTTTTTGAAGCCCCAGTCCTTACCTCAGCATTTGCCATCTTTGCAGTCACCCAGATTGGTTCCTGTCCATCGTGCCTTTGATTTCTTTCTATACCCTGCCAAATGTCACTGCCATCTCACTGCCTGTGCCAGATCCTGGATCTGGAACATGATCTCTCTGCAACTCTTCATCCTTCCATGGCCTCCTCCTTTTGGGATGCGCTTCAAACAATATTTGAAGCCCATACCCTTTCCTCACTCCACCTTCATTGTTTCCAGTAATCCAAATCGAAAATGAAAGAAGAGACAGGGGGCACAGAAAGGCAAATATCATGCTCTGGTCCTCACCAGGATTACCTGCATCCCTTACCCCCATCTCTGTGTGTATTTTCTCTGCTGTCTCTGTAGATTGCAAGCATCTCCAGACTACAAGAAATCTGCAACCAAATAGAACAATTTGGAGCAGGGCTGGCTTTTGGGGGTTGGGATGAAAGTTACATTTTCCTTTCCATGACTGTGTAGCAGGACTGAGAAACTGACACTTGTGGCAGTTTCATGACCTGAAACCTTGTGAAGAAAGAAGGAAAAGGGTGCAACAAAATTGTCAAACTCAGCAAATGTGAGGATTAGGTTTCTTTTTTGAGGTTAGATTTGTTTTTAGAAAGGTCACTGAATATTTGACAAATTGATGCTCCCATGTTCAAAACTGCACAAGTGAAATCCACCTCTGGGCCCGTGTTTAGGAGTTGAGTGTATTCCTGTAGCTTCTGTGGAGGCTCTGCTATCAGATTTAACAAGGGGCAGGGTACAATTTGTCAGGCTTTGCAGTCTGATTCAAAATTTGTTTTATTTAGACTGAACCCTCACAGGGACTCAACGTTTCTACTATTTTCATGCAACATGGTTAGTGCTTAATTGCACAGTGATGAAAGTGGTAGAAACCACATTTCAGTTTCAGCTCTCACGCAAACAGGTGCAAGTACCGTGACTGCTGCAGAGCCACCACCACCCACACCAGCTCTGGATGCAGAACTCCCAGCAAACAAGACCTGGTTAAAGACTGAGATAAAGGGCACAAAGGGGGGAAAGGATCTTAAATAGATAATGCTAAAACATTCCTCCATCCAAGACATTTTCTATGAGAGCCGGGGCCAGGTTTTATAATTATCTGCATACCAGGGAGGTACTGCATTCAGCTATGCTTTTATCCTTTGGAAAGCAGAGGGATAAAAATATGCATGTGTATGTACATATTTTAAAAGTTGAGCTTATTAAGATACAAAGATCTGCCTTTTCCGGTGGGACCTATCTAAGTTCAGCTTGTGAGTGTAGAGATATTTCCCAAAGGCTCAATTGGCATGATTCATGTTATAGAATTTCAAAGTAATGAACTTTTTCTATTTTTACAGGGAAACAACTGTTTGACCTGATTTACGTATCTCTTGCAATACAGCAGCAGTACTAGTAAGAAACCAAAGGATCATTTTAGAAGTGCAAACTCTTTATTTGACGGTAGTTTAAAAATGATTTTCTTGCTGCCTGTATTTTGTTTTTACTTGATGCACAGGCTGGTCAGCAGGCACGAAAAATGCAGGATAATACATATGTTATTCACATTGTTTGTTATTCTTCCTCCCACATAATCATACATGCTTGGATGAACTAGCTATCTATGCATTGCAGCATTAATTTCAAATGAGAGAAAAACAGGAGAGAGAGAAAATTTGTTCTAATTACCCAGTTACACATGCAACATTGGGTCCCATCTGATGCTATTTTTGGCTATGCAGCAAGGGGAATGGAATAAGAATTGTTTCCCTTCTCTTCTTGGAGCTAGAATTAGGCAGGTGAGCCTTGTGGAAACTGGGCTCTGATTTTGTGTGAGATGTTTTCCCCAGGAGCAGTTCACCTGGAAAGGGCATGGAAAGAAGTGCATGCAGGGTTATGGCACCCCACTTTCCCGCTGCACATGTGCACCATCAGGTCTGCTGTGCTGAGCACAGGTGGTATGCTGCACGTTGTGAAAGTACATGGCAAATCAAGCCTCCACCTTCAACAGAGCCATATTTTAATCATGAAGTGTGTTATGAATTGAGCCGCTCTCTTCAGGACTCTGAAATAACCCCCAGCCCCATGCTGCGGTGAGATGCGCTGCCAGCAGGACAATGAAGAAGCCCTCGCCCAGCAAGGTGGGTGCTTCAGGTGGATGTTTTAGCTCAGTGTGAGCACTGCCAAAATGCTCGTAATGATGTTTAGGAATATAAAATAATGAAGATTCCTGTAATTAATTCCTTTAATTAATGAGATGAGATGATGGGTTTGTTAACTATGCATTGACTGCAGTTCTGTGGCTGGATCCATCCATAGCTCCGTGTCTTTCTCTATAATCCTCCTGCTTCCTAATTTGTGTGGAAAAAACACACCAGGACTCTACAGAAACAGTGGATTAATTCCCTTTTTCTTTTAGGGCTCCCAGCAGCAAAGTAGAGAGGAGTTAGTCTTTCCCTCCATCATTTGTTCAGCAGAAATAAGACTTTGCTGAGGAAAGTAAACGTTTCTTCCAATTTCAATAGGTTTTGATCAAATTCTCTCACGGCTGAGCATCTCTCCCACTAGGCTGTAACAATTTAAATAGTCCCACTGGAAGAGAAACTTACTTTCTGGTGTCTCTTTAAATTTTTCAGAGTGCTAGTTCACAGATATGGTTTTCCTAGGTATCTGCCTGGGTCGGAGGATTTTGCTTTCAGACATCCTGCCACATTAACTGCTGATCATGTGCTGGAATACAAAATGCTTCTGAAAATGAAAAGAGGTGGAAAGGCAACATGAAAGTAGAGAGGAAGGGACAATTACAGAAAAAAATGTTTATATTAAGGAATAAAATAATTCCATGGAAATAAAATGTAGATGAGGAGAATAGAAAGAAAGATGACTGAAGAAAGGCTAGAAGACTGATGGCCTTGAGCTGCAGAACTTGTTGGAAGTTTTACGTACTGTTTTTAGCTGGATCCACCTCTAAAATATTAGAATGCTTAAAAAATATAGTCAGATTTGTTGCAGATACAAAGTAATTGTACTTTATGTTTGAGGAAACCCAGAAGTAACTGCTCCAAATAGAGCAAAAGAGACCCTATCTAAAACAATAGCAAGGAAAACTGAATTCAGAGGGTTTTTGCCACATGCTTTTATGTAGGTACTGGCTTATAACAGGAAGTACATCTGTGCAAAAAGTGTTTTACCATCTTCCTTTGCATTTGCTACAAGATCTTGCACTTCCCAGAAAGCATCAATCAATACAGTATGTGCAGCCACTTCATTTTGTTTTTTCTGCACTCTGACAGCAGCTGACCCATAGAAAGATGTATAGCTTCATTTGGCTGAAGCCCTGAAGAGGTTAGTTTCTCTAGCTGGAGAGCAGTCCTGAGCTGTGAGGATATAGCTTTGCCATGAAGCAATTGTGAGTTTGCATATGCAGTGACACTACTAAAGGATTAGCCATTTTTCTGAAGCTCTTAGACAGAAATAGAAAGTCAGATTTCAAAATCCTAGACTGTTCTTTGAAATGTGCGTTATTCAGTAAACAGCCCTTTTATGCATAAACATCATGTTTATATCTTTAAAAATTATATACTTTTTCTTTTCGTGAGTGCCCATTAAGCACTATTATCTATAAGATGCTTAGGAATGTAAGGTCTTTATTAAAGCTGAAGAAATCTGAGCTTATCCTGAAAAAGCAAGGATAAACTCAGATCACAGACTGTCTAAAAGTACATCTTTTCCAGAACAAAGGTGGTGGTGAAGGGAAGTTAAATTTAGTAGGGAGAACATTTTGCACTCTAACATTAGTTAATCGCTCTTCTCTTTCTGAAATCCAGCTGTTACAATTCTCCTAAAGGCAGTGCTAGCTATTGATCCAGAAATGATTGACATGGGTTTCTCTGGTGGGGTATGCCAAGGAGCTCACAGCTAGCAAGCTACAGCAGAGATATCCTCTTGGAGACTATTATGGGCACTGTGTTTTTGAGCACACTTAAAAATAACATCCTAACACAGTGGATCGAGAATTTAAGTGTTAAAGACACAAAGATTACATTAGCTTTTGTTGTCACACACTGCACATTAAGTAATAGTGAATTTTGACTTTGCTTTCCTTGTGATACACAGCAACTGTCTGGGGTAGACTTGTCCGAGGCTGAAGCTGGTTCTCTCACTCTGGAGATAAGAATTAAAATAATTCATCTAAAATGGAGAGGACTTTACTTGTGAAAGTCAGCACCTTTCCCTTCTCCCATGGTGGCCAAAGCTCCCCTGGGGCTCTTCACTAACCCTGCTGAAATCTCAGCACGTGGCTGGAGCCTATGGCCCCACCAGTACAGGCAGTCAACGTAGTCAATGGGGTAGCACCAACCAGAAAAACCTGCTGCAGTTCTGGTGCCTTTATCCTCCTCATAGGAAGGGAAAATGAGACCTCTTGTACCATTTTTTTTTTTTTTTTTTGGTATGACAATATGAGAGACATCTGTAGCACTGGCAGCCAAGGAAACCAGAGGCTAGGACATAACAGCATAATAAAAATTTTAGAGACCAATCTGAGCTCAGGACATCTGTGGTCTTCCAGTGCTTCTCTCCTGCATTAGGCAACATCTTGGACTCTTAACACCCAGTAATTGAATCAGAAATCTTCCTGATTCAGCTTCAAAAGCACACCAGAGGCAGCATTTGGGAACTTCTTGGCACCTTCCTCTTCTGGCCACACCTCTGATCCTGTAAGATGCAGGTCCCCAGCAGAGTAGGGAGGAAGGGGGTCAGTGCAGGAAAGCTGCTATTCCCCACTTATCCTCCCCCAGCACAGCCTCTCACTTGCAGCGTCACAAACTGTGGCCCCAGGCTTGCTGCCTTTTTTCTCTAAGGTCTGCTTCAGCATCATTTAGAGGCAAACAAGGTTTGGCCCAACAGCCATTTAAATATGGCTGTTCCAGACAAGGAGAATGAAGCCAAGTATGATCAGTCCTGATCAGACAGAACTGACGGTATTTCTTCTAACGCTTAGGCAAAGAGAAGCATCAGCTATGTTTTATAGCTATTAGATAAAGGTAGATGCTCAGAACCCAGAAGACATGCATTAATAAAACATAGCCAGCTTGACACACTGCTTGTTGAGCTCATCTTGGCTTACAGGGAACTATGTAACATGTCTATTAGGAAAAGATTACACTGTGGAAGAGCTTTTGAGCTCCTCTGCCAAAAAGGCTAAGGACCTCCACCCCACAAAGCTGCTCTGTGAATGGAGTGTGTTCAGGCCACAGCTAGCCTAGTGGAAGAGTTTTCCCAAGCCTCTTTTACTGCTCTTTTGCACACATGAGCCTGTTGCAATAGGACAGGAAGACTTGCAGACTTCTAGAAAGATTGACAAAATATAGGTAAGACTGCAATAAAGCCACTCAGACCACATTATGTATTTAATTAAGAAAATATAAATGTAAGGCATAAACTTAATGTAAACCATAAACTTAAAAAAAAAAAAAAAAGACATGATTGAATTGATTTTCATTAAAATAAATAATTGCCCCCAGCCCTTAGTCTTTTACTGGTGTAGAGGAAAGATATAAAACCAAATGTCACCTGTTTTCACACAGTACCAATTGTTTCAACCCTCTTGAAACTCCAAGCACACCATTGGGATGGGACCCTTCTCTGACTGTCCCCAGGGGTTTGTGAGATGCAAGAAAGTTGAAATCGATAGGTTTTGCTCAGGGTTTATCTATAATTCCTTAAACTTTATAGAAATATATTTTCCTCCATCCTTCTGGATTATTCAGTCTGTCATGAACGTTAATGTAGTTTCATCCTTAAGTACCCAAGTATCAAAAAGGAACACACAGAAAATGAGCTGACAGTTTTCTAAACAAGATATTATTTATATTGCAGCCTCAGCATCGCAGGTGCTTTAAAGAAAAATATCAGGATACATTTTCAGTCTTGTGAAAGACTGAATGTCTAAGTAGGCTCATCTAGGATCACATCTTTAAGGATGGGGGTTGCAGATTTTGCAACCGATCCACTCTTACAAGTAATGTTTAATCAGCACCTGCACTTTGAGTTGCCATATTTCTTTATAATAATGATGGTTGGCTCTTGAAAAGACACTTAGTTGAGGTGCCTGCAATTTAAAGCTTTCTTGGTAATTATCAATCTGGAACATTTCTATTCATGAAACTACTGAGGGCCATTTGTGTCTGAAAAATATCTTATTCTCATCTACATTTGCAAATGTTAAAATAACAAGGGTAAACAGAGTGCATCTGCACCTGATCACAACTTTATGAAATGTTAAATTATGCAACTTCAGTGGAAATTTGGAATGGGAACCTGAACTGGAGCTACTAACAACTATAGGAACACTGTTTTCTTGTAATGCTGCTGCTTTTTTTTTTTTTTTTCACAGAAGAATTTATATTCTTCAAAATCTCCTGTTCTCACAAGACTGATTTGAAATGCTCACTCAGAAATGTGCAGATGAAACCAAGCATTCCCATCAGTGTTAAAACATCTGATGGAGATGGTTTTGAAATATATGTTTTTGAAATTCCTATGCATAATGGGGCCTAAATTAAAGGGGATATAAGAGCGTTAACTCCAGAAATTCTTGCACAAGGGAGCTTTCCACATTGTATAACCACTTTCCTTAATGCTGAATATCCAGATATGTTTTTTGAATCCAAACTTTTCATTTCTATGTTTTCATTTGTACATCAATTTGTGGATTTCAGAGGCCTCCACTCAAATCACTCACAAAAGCTGTTAAAGTGGTATCCGTTATGCAAACCAAATTCACAATGTGTTGGCAAATTTCAGGATACCTGACCCAGCAATATTCTAACTAGAAAAAAAAAATAAAATAATGAAATGCTTAGCATTTGTATTGGTGCATACATAAAAATGCCTATTGCACCAGCAATCATTCTCAGACTGAGGCATTGCAGTGCTGGGACTTAACTAGCTGATTCTCAGGGATGAATTCAGTATACAACTGAGTGGAAAAGACTGTAGCAGCTACATCTGTTTCTCTTTGTTTCTTATCCACAGTGTTTTGCATTTTTTTTCTGTTTCAAGAGCTATGTGCAACAAATGTGATTTGTCTGAATGGAGTCTGTGAAAGGCTCTTAAAATTCTTAAAAACAAACAAAACCCCTCAAGTGTGTATACATCCTCACTTATCAACAAATGTTAAGTGAAAATTCAGAATGTATCCTACTTTATATTTGGTTACAAATGAAACTGATGTAGCATGACATGACTGCGCACGATGATCCTTAAATTTTTACTACAAAGCCAAGGTAGTCCACTCTTGCATTAGAAAAGATTTCAGTTACAGTTATTTGGCTGAAATAACATGAAGATGTGAGAAGTGCATTGGGCATTATCAGTTTCCTGTAAAAAGATGTAATCTTGATGCAGATTTTTCAATCTTGAACAGATTTGTTTGTTATGTGCAATGAGTATGTTAGTGGTTGTACACACTTACACAATGCACACTTAAAATTGTGCTGCACTGAAAATACACTTTTAGATTCCAGATCTCTTTAGTTGTTCCATCCAACATTCTGTCTGTACAGGACTATATTCCTTTTTTTTTTTTTTT
>VXAA01007401.1:36914-68433 GCA_013399115.1 Anseranas semipalmata | reverse complement strand
ATTTATTTCTTTTCCTGATCTAGCCTTACAAATTATAGGCAAACAATGTGATTGAAGCCAAAGTCTTCCATTGACTTCTCTAAGCCATGGATCAAGCCCAGAGTTTGCAAGAAAATCTCTTATAGGCTCTGGTAGGGCATTACATACTCCATCTCTTCATGGCTAAACACCTAGTAAGCTTCAGTGGGAACAGCTTCATCAGGAATTATTAACATGTTAGTTAGATATGTTAGGTATAATACAGGATAATACAGTTATTAGTTATAGTATTATACTTAGTTGCAATTATCAGTTATTGACAGAAAAGTTAGATATGCACTTTTAAAAAGACAGGGGGAAATTTGGTTGTGGAGAATTTTACAAATGTGTTAGTCACATTAAAACTGCAGTATAAAATTAAATGATTTAGAAAAAAATAAAAGAAAGAAAAAGACTATTCACTGAAAAACTGTAAACTACATCTCCGGGCTCCTGAAGTGATTTTTATTTATTATGTGAGTTTTGTTTTGTTTTTTTAAACTCATAGTTTCATTGTTAGAAATTTCAACTAAAAGTTCATAAAATAACCTTGCTATGAAGAGGAAACTCTAATTATTTATAATTAGCATAGTGCATAAAGTATGGCTTGAAACCTATTACATAGCCATAATTTCAATGTATTACCATCAATCAGAAGAGAAAAACTTAAGTTTCAAAGTAAAATTAAAACTTTGGCTCAGGAGAGATTAGTTTTATTTTCCTTGCTAGGTGACTTGCTTTTCCTTTCTGCATATAAAACTTCCTATACATTGTGTTATTTTGAATTTTCTTGACATTTTCTACATTCCATTTTTTGGAATTTATATGTTAGGTCTGTTTCAAAGTGACATCAAGGCTAGTCTTTCCCTTAAAATCAAACACTAAGCTCCTCATGTCACACATTTACAAACCCCTGGGTTGATTTCCATAACAACAGAGCTGAGATTGTTTCAGGTTGCTGTAGCTGTTGTTTCACGCCTGCTGAAGCCGGAGAAAGAGAACTGCCTGAACGAGCAGCTTCACCAGCTCTTGTTAGCATGAACTGTGGCTCTAAAAGAAATATCGAACTAAGGTTTTCAGATAATTAATTTCATTTAAGAAGGCCTTCTAAGGGGAATGTGACAGATCTCAAGGAAAGCAGGGTGGAAAGCAGTGGCTGACTAAAAGGGCTTCAGAGGTGGGGCATTCTTGTCCTGCAGATTGTCATATACACTCTTCAGATTCAAGCAGGCACTGTGAATGCTCTCTCAGACTATGTGATTCGTGTCGCACTGATGTAAATGCAACTTTTTCCCCTGTATTCAGTGAAATTAGTATTTAACCAATATGCCCGTTCCTTTGTTTTATCACGTTGGTTTCAGTAACTCAAGAAATAAGCTATTACAGTAAAATCCTGCTATTTAAACATTTGCTGGCTGGTGTGTTTGTGGCAAAGAGGTTGCTTTGGCTTATTGTGTTGACATCCTTCTTTTCCTTTATGCTTTGTTTAGTTATTTTGCGCCTACAAAATGCTGGTACCTGCTAGTTATGACTCTGATCTCAGTATCTCTGAAGTGTCTCAGGCTACTTCTATTCACACTCCCAAATGACTTACTTCCAACATACTCTAAAGATAATAAGTGAACCAGGCTTGTTGATTATTGTATTTAAAGATGCATTTGGTGCAATCATAGAGAAGTCTCCAGTTATTCTTTTCCCTAACACTCAACCCTCACCAATGCCTGTGCCACCTGGGGATGGACTAGCCTCCAAAGACCTGGGTGCACATAGGTCTGTGGAATTTTCGTATAATACGAATCATGGAGACAGAGGGAGATTTGTTTCTTTTCCCCCCCCCCCCCCCACCTCCCTGACCTCCACCAAAGGATGTGACACTTGACAGGGTGTATGATTTTAAAAAACAGAGAGTTTTAAAGACCATAAGCCAGAACACCTACTCCTTGACAGGTTGTAATTTATTCACATCTACACTGAGTGCCTTTCTGAAAGACATGCCAGTCATGTAGAAGTTAATGCGCTCCATTTTGAGGTAAGGGTATGAAATTCTGTTCCTTTTTATGGTGGAAGATAGGTGTGGATTATCTAATGATACCACCAGGCACAAAACTTTGTGAAATTCTGAAGGCAGTAATAAATAATAGTGGAGATCTTGAACAAGAGGTGGGGTGCTCATATGTGGCAGGAAAGCTTTCTTTCACAGTTACATGTGCCACGACAAACTGGATAACAGAATTATGTGCACACGTGGTTTTTACTTGGTGACAAAGCAAGTGTTGCTTCTAACTATGTATGTTTTCTGTGAGATACTGAACACTGAAAAATGGTCAAATTAACAACGGCAATACATTTTCTATGTAAATTAAATGCTATGTAGACGACACTTGTAGTGATTATAGCTCTCTATGTGACATATGTTTAATGATTTAGATTGGCTCCTGTTGAGAGGGATTTAATTTAAGGCACTTACGGTATTGGGCTCAAATTATTTGCAAGAGTTGATTGAAGCTTATGTTTTACCCTGCAGCTTGTGCTCAGCTAAGGATCATCCGCTGAGTATATTTCATTTATCTCTTGCAGGATCTAAGCTATGGGGTTTTGCCATACTTTTCTCTCTCCATGCATATTGTTTAACCAGTTTCCAGCACTGTCAGCCATTGCTGTAAAATCAGATGTGAGAACAAAATTGCTAAACTCTTGTATTTGATTTTTTTAAAAATTATTTAAGTGCAATTTTTAAGGCTTCCCCATCTATTTCCATTGGCAACAGGTTTTGGAAGTTCTATTTCCCATTAAAATTGGCAAGAATTGGTTATACAACCCCTCAAGACGCTTTTAAAGCCTCCACTTTCCTGTCTATCTGTATCATTGATCATCAATGAACTACTGCCTGTCGGAACCCATGCATTCGGAAGTGTTACCATCAAATTTGATAGCAACTTAATCTGCAGCATGCAGCTACCACTAACCTTCCCTGTGCATTGAGATATCATCACCCCCATGTTGATAAACTCCACTAAGCAGCGTTTTGCAACCATATGCTCTCCATCAAACATCTGCAGATGCACATGTACATCTCTTGCTGGAGTGACATGGGAGCTGAGTGCATAGCTTTCACTGAAGTTGTTTGGGTGTGAAAGCATGATTTTGATCCAAAATGTAAAGGCCTCCCATTAACTTTTTTGGCCTTTGGATTGGACCCTCAGCACTCACTGGCCTGGCCCTTATTATCAGTAATGATTGTTAAATCCAGGGGGAGGGTGGGGAATACAGACTGCAGATGAGAGTAAATAATCAAAATGGATGTGTAATTTCCCTGTAGCACAATGCCAGCTGGCTTAGAAAAGACAGAGGACAACTGAAGCAATGGTTATTTCATTATTGCTTGAAAACTGGATGGCTGATGATACTCTTCTGATTTGTCAGGTAGTTGGTTATTCTGTTCCGGTTTCTAGGAGCTCTGTGAAAGAGTGGATTAGTCCTTCAGGACTCTCCTGTGCAGGCTCTCAAAACATCCAAAAGACATTTGGATGTGTAAAGTCTTTTAATGCATAGGGGAAAAAATCCAGTTGATGCCTACTTGTATTCAAAGAACCTGGTAGGGCATATGGTACGGTGATGGCACAAGAGACAATGCAATACAGAAACTCAATCCGCTGCACTGCGCAGCCTTGACCAAGTAATGACCACAACACTTGAAACACTTTGCATCTCAACCACATGTTGTTTGTACCAAAAGGCCTGTTTCTTATAATGCCCAGTCCATAAAGAGAATAGCTGCACAACTTTCTAGCCCAGAAAGATTCTGGAAATACCATTTTCATACAAATACAGGAAATGGGGAGGTGACCCAACTCGAGCCCTGTGCATCACGTAAAGCCTCTACAGGTAGTTTGCAGGACTGGCACTAGCCCATTTCAGAGAAGTGCAATTCCTACGGCTAGAGCCATCACTGGAATCTGAACCCGTGTACCAATAAGTGTTCCAATAAACCCAGAACTAGGACACCCCCTCTGCTGGCTGGAAGCCAGTTATGCACATCTTCTGGGCATATTTCATTTCTTACAGGCAGTGCAGGTCCAGCAGATTTAAAATATAGGTTGAATACTCAGTGAATCCTTAACAGAAAGCCTGTGATTTAAAAGAATGTTAAATAGAAATTCATTAAATAAGTTTGGGAGGAAAGCAAATACTATGCATTTTTAAGGAGATGAGTTAGAATAATTTGCACACACTGCATGTGAAATTCCATGCTTTGCAGTGTGTGGATATCTTGTAAACCTGCATTTTGACTTATTTCTTTGCTCCCTAATTATGATTATATTTCCCTTTCACAAAATATGGATTATTTCCTGAATCACACCTTTGAATTTATATTCACTGTAGCAAATACAATCTTTGAAATATTAAATTGTTTTAGGTAGTTGAATGACGGCCTGTAGTTTTATGGTATTAACTATCAATCAAAAGAAATGCAGGTTGTTTAATTAATTAACTTTCCTAATCAGTTAAATAAACACATATCTTCAACTTCTCAGGAAAGTGCATGCTCCTTTTACTTTACAAGGGCACGTGGCTGCGCTGCATTGCTCTCTGTAAGTCTGGGTCTAGGATGGAAGAACTGCAATATAGCAGTGTGTTGGGTTTGATTTACAAGAGAGGAAGTGACCATGCTGTGATTCAAACATCACTGATAGGAGAAAAGATCCTGCTGGCCTCGGTGGGCTTACATTCAGGTCTCATCTTGGCACCTCCGGGACAGCCATTCACAGAAGCACCCTGCTGGGGAGTCTGGAGGCACATGTGTAGGTGGTGGTGCTCTGCTCAGTCCCATTCCTGGAAAAGTAACCTCTAGTTACTTGGGCACAGCCACTGACTTTCGATGTGTATCAAGAAAATGGGAGACTCAGGAACTAATACCTCAAGTTGGTAAAACGGAAGTGTCAATTGCATATAAATAGCAAGTGTATAATAAATTAAAAATAAAATAAATAAAATGAAAATAAGAAGATATGTTTCTCAGACCATTTTGCTGAATATATAAACCACAATCATACCAGCCTCCAGACTATTATTAAAACTCTATGCAAATCAGTAGTGCTGGATCCAAACTCCAGCTCCCTAAAACAGATTAAACCCCAGCTATAGACAAGAGATTTGGGTTTGGAGGTGTAAATCTCTTACTCTTCCCATTCATAGTGGAGTTCTGACTTTTTCCTAGAAGGAGAGTTTGGGTACAAACTTGTATCTGAGCATAGATGTGGATTGAACAGAAGATATAAAGATATATAACTCTTCTTTTAAGAAAAGTGTTGGGTTTTTTTTTTGTTTTTTTTGTTTTTTTGTTTTTTATCATTGCTCCTCTTCAGATTGTTTGGAAGATGAAGGATGTGCAACAAACAAAATTGCCATGTCAGGAATGCAGTTGTTGTTTGTTCAGATAGTGCATACATTGCCCATAATCATGGGATATTCTACTTTTTAATCTCTGTGCTCATACAGTTAATCCTGCCAAAAATAATACCAGTTGAGCTTGACAGGATTTCAACATGTGGTTTTAGCATGCCAAGAAATGATTTCTTAAATTTGTCCTTCCTGAACTCTAACAGATGTTTTTTCTCTATTGAGGCTATATTTTTGTCATATACATTATTCTGTGAGCAAAGGTAGACTAAAGGTTTGAATTCTAGAAAAGGCAGTAAAAATGTATTATTAGGTATTTAGAATTCATTTTTATTCAATAAAGCTTCAGCAGCTGGCTGAATAAGCTTATTAATGTAAGAAATTGCTGTTGGTCCATGCTACATTTCATTTGATGTGTGAGCATTTGCAAAAAAATGTAAAGCAAGAGAAAATAGAAGAAAATTAGAAAGAAAAAGGTCATTGAAATTTTCTAAGAGATTTCTGTTTCCTTAATACTTTGTTTATTTTTTTTCAAGTGTGATCTGGTTGGTTCATTAGAGCATAATTTGCATAATTGTAGAGGTGTCTATATCTTTAAAATCTTCTGTGGTAACTGACACTTTTTAAATACCAAATGAGCCCAGATGGCATGTATTCAAGAAGTCTGGGGGGATAAAACAGCTGAAAAGAGATGTAGCTGAGCTGCTAACAAAATATGCAGTTTCTCAATAGTGTAGGAATCATCACCAGAAGACTCAGGGGTAGCAAATGTCGTTGTACCAGTTTTTAGAAGAAGGTGCTTGGGACCGATGTTGAGAATCACTGACATATTTGCTACCTGGAAGATTGATTGAAGTGGTAAATTACAATATGGAATGTATAAAACGGCTGGTGAAAGTAACATGAGTTATGCATACTTAATTTTTAATTTACTAATTAAGTTAATTAAATTAACTCTTGCTATCTAGAAAGGGCATCTCAAAGCTATTATGAACACTTCCTTGAAAATACCGGTGCAGCACGCAGCAAAGGTCAGAAAGGCAAATAGCGTTAAGGGTTTTAGAGAAGCAATAAAGACCAAACCAGACAGCATTCTCCCAGCAGGGCATACATTCACGCTGTGGTGCCCAGAGGAGCGCTGCGCACTCAGCCTTGATGCTGCAAGCCCTGTGCTGAGCAGCAAAAAATGGAAGTTCCTCCTCATTTGGCAGAGAGTCTCTGCACCTGCCTGTTGGACAGACCTGAGAAGTGATAACAAGCCTTTTCTTGGCATTGAAACTCGGGGTCTTCCTATGTTAGAGGTTGCTTTTGTTCTGCCCTGTACCCTGGGGGAACGCGTGTGAGGGAAGCGTGAAGCGCATGTGGCTGCGCTGGGTGTGACACCGGCTCCAGCTCTGCACCCTGGGTCGGGCCCAGGGGATGCGGTGAGGCCTGCAGCTGGAGACAGACAGGAGCGGGCCCTCTGCCAGCTGCCGAGATGCTGCGGCTGCACCTCCCACTGACATACCTACCCCCGAGGCTGAGGGAAAGGGAAAAGGAGGAAGAAGAGGGTGTAGGAAAAGGAAAAAGGAAGAAAAGGGAAAGGGAAAGGGAAAGGGAAAGGGAAAGGGAAAGGGAAAGGGAAGAAGGGATGGAAAAAGGAAAAAGGAAAAAGGAAAAAGGAAAAAGGAAAAAGGAAAAAGGAAAAAGGAAAAAGGAGCAGCACTGCATCTCACTGCATTAGCTCCAGGCCAGCTTGGTGCCTGGTGGAGGCGCATGAATGGTTTTCCGTCTAGAGCACTGAGCAAGGAAGAGGCAGCATGTCAGGGGACAAGACGTCCTCAGAAGTCTCATCTTGAGGAAGACAGAGCTGCACAAGCCCTCTTTCCCATTTTTGGGTGTGAATGGGTCACACTTGTTGCTGCCTAAGAGTTCTTCTTATTACTGCAAATAGCTTCTCTTGAAAGCTGTGTGTGGAGTCCACACGTTTCATCATGTCCATCTCATCAGGGTGTGAGAAAACCCATTTCTACTTGCCTAATGTGGCAAGTGCTTTATTTCAGCAATGATCTTTTTAACTCTTCTAATGCTGTGTACCCTCTGAATGACCTGCTTCCTTGTTTAAGACATTTTCTTGTAATGAATGAATGAATGAATGAATGAAAGAAAGAAAGAAATAAAGAAAGAAAGAAAGAGAAAGAAAGAAAGAAAGAAAGAAAGAAATCTCTTTCTCTGAAAGTCTTATGTAATGTTTGTAAATGTTTTAGTGTGGAGGTTGTGCATTTGTTAAAAAAAAAAAATGTCAAAATTAATTTCATGGTGTTTTTGTTTTGGAAGGAATCTTACCATATGTCCTACATAAAGCAAAATGAGTTTAGGAAACAGTGACATGAATTTTATCTAAATTTCTCTGTGTCATTCATTGAATTCAAATTAAAAAAAATGCACAAAAACAGCGTGAACACAAGTGAATTCAATTTTTTATTCTTTTTTTCACTGAAAATGGAGAGATGTGAGAACTATCTGCAAATCTGTGGGATGCTCTTTTCGTGTTATTGGGTTTAATTTTTAGTAAGAAAATACAGATGACATATTTATAGATTACTTACAAAATAAGCCTGAATCACACTTTACACAACAGTTAAACTTGACTGTTGAGGTTCCGGCTCAAGGAGGTTTTGTTTTACAATGAGTAAAAAATTTATATGTAGTTTCTGAAGAAATGTTTTCTTTGTCTCATTATGCTAAGATGTATAAACTTATACACACGACTGATCCTACTGAGCTCAATAGGACTCAGGTTAACACTAAGCCAGTGCACACTTCTTTGCCTGGTAGGTGTTTCAGAGCTAAAATATTCTGATCCTGGTATAAGAGATTTCATGCAGATGGATGCACAGCGTGGGTCTCCAAACCTCAGAAGTATATGAGTGTGTAAAATCAGCTTCTTTTTTTTTCTAAATAGAAGAAAAACAGTTTTCTCACTTTTTTCAGGTCTGTGCTTGAGAAAATCTTTATAGAGGGTTATTAACAAGAACCTGATGAGGCTTCCAGTGCAATGGAAATAATAATCTACATTAAAAAGTAAGTGTTTGGGAAGTTAGACCTGACTGCAGCCTCGCTGCAGGAGATCACGCTTTGCAGAGCACTGACTGCAGACGTGAGATTAGGAAGGAGATTGATAAAGAAAACAACTACCTCATTCTAAATAGAAAAAGAGAACCCAAAAGAGACAATAAGAGGTTTGGAGCTAGGTTTCTCTAATAGAGAAAGGTGATAACTGGGCAAGAAGGGTTGCAAATACACCTGAAAACACAGTGATAGGTTCAATTGGAGACTGTCCTCTTTGACATGCATGTGCAATTCCACTTACTTACTGCCCTTAGCCCAGAGTCTCAATTGTGAGCCGCTGCTGTCTGGAAGAAAAAGCATGGAGGCGGGATGTTTGCTTGGTTGTTTGTTTTCCATTTTTAAATCGTAGCAAAGCTTTTAGTATTACAAGCAATTTTTTTGGGGGGGGGGGNCTTTTTTTTTTGGGGGGGGGGGACTGCATATGTTCTCTTGATGCCTCAGTGATCAAAGGGCGCTTCTTCAAAATAAGAACTCATTTCACTAAAGAAGGCAGCCGCTTTGACAAAAATTTACAGTCACCATTAAGATTTTTACAAAAACAAAGTAGAACACCAAGAAAGCAAGTTCACACTGAGGTAAACCATATGGGGCTTTTAAGGGGTAAAGCACCTTTCTGGAGATTTGCTGTGCTTCTCCCTGTGACTGCAAGGTATAACGCTGCCAGGAATGCAGGCAGCGGCTCAGTCTCCTTGAGGGCATCATATTTTCCATATGCGTAACTTACCATTATAGCAGCATTATGATTATTTGCAGAAAAGAGTTTTCCCAGTTTCCTACCTTTTGAATATTGCTGATGCAGATTCACAGCAAGGAGGAAAATGACACAAAGAAACTACTGCTCTTCTTTTTATTTAAAAAACAGCATGGGTTTGCTTTGATGTCCTGTTAGTGACACTGTTTTCTCCCCTTAGCACATGAAATTATATTATTGGCACTAAAAAAAAAAAAGAAGTAAAACAACAGAAAACAGAGAGAGAAAGTGCAGACAGGTCTGGATGACCCCATTTTCCAGAGGTGGTGCATTTGTTAACCAGCAGGCATGCCAGCTCGGCAGCACCCTATCCCAGAGCCTGCCTTCGTGGCAGTAGCACAGGTTGTGCATGCTTCACTGTGGGGCACGAGTATGTTCTTACACGATGACCCATGGTCATGCAGGTCGCTTTCCCTGACTTCTTTGTGTTTTTAACTACTGTGCCTTTGCCACCCTCCTTGTCTCGCCCCTTGTGCCCCGCTGCCATGTGTGCATGTGTGCCCCACTCAGTGAGCAGCTGGCAAGGGCACACTCAGCCTCAGCACGGCCAAAATAGCCAAAATAGTTTGAAAGGGTACAAGAAAGCCTTTGCAAATCAAGCTGCAACTCTATTCAGTTTATGTCAACTTAAAATCAAAAACAAAACTAATCTCTTGGTAATAGGGCAACTGCAGACAGCTCACAGATGTAAAAATGGGAGAAACCAGTCTGCGGGGCTGACCACAAGGCTGCAATCATCTTGCTGACAGATGATGCTGCATGCATTTTTCCAGCCCCTTCATCTGGTTTTGGTGCCATTAGCGTGACGTGAACGCTTCCAGAAACACATGGGCACAACACTGAGAGTGTGGGTGTGGGCCGGCTGCCCTTCTCAGCCCCATCTCCAGCACCCGGTGCGATACAGCCTTGGATGCTGTGGTAAATAACTGAGAGCCACGTGTCCTGCCAGTACAAATCCACCTGGCTGTTAGTTTCACCAGCAGACCATTTGGCATTATATCCCTCGCACACTCCAGGTGAAATAAGACACTTGAGCTTCTCTCTGAGGACAAGGAGGCTCAAACAAGCCCTCTGTCCACTTTTCAGTCATTTCCCTCCATCCTCACAAACAAACCAAGCTGTCCAAGCAGCCACTTTCTCAACAACAGTTCCTCCTCCAGCTGTGGACAAGCACCGTGTCCTCCTGGAGTGGAGGTTATTCAGATGTGGAGCGAAGAGGAGGAGGGCTTCAACAGACATCAGCTGTGTGCCTGCAGCTACCACAGCTCATTAGCTCGGATGCTCACAGAACAACATCTGGGAGGACAGCTATGAATATTACTTTCTTCCAATATTCTTGGTTTTGTCCTGACTGTCCTTCCTTCTCTGTCAGCTTCAAGTGCCCGAGAGGCCGTGCCAACACATTTCTGTTGGTTGTTTGGAGTGCATTGTAGGTCCGAAGGCTCCATCCAAACTGATAACCACGTATATATGTGTACATATTTCTTTTCAGGACAATTTTCTGCTGTTTTTCTTAGTAACTCTTTGACATCACTGCTTTAATAAAATTAGCTCACGTTCTGAAACATTTGGATAATGAACTGAGTAATACAGCTGTCAGCTCTTTGTTACTCTGCTGACCAGCTGTCACACTGAGAACTGTCTTTTGCAATTGGTAGCCATTGTTTTTGATGTTTAATTCCCTTATTTCATCAAAAGGCTTTCTTTGAAAAGAATATTTGAATCATGCATGTGCTGGAGATGGTTTCTTGTATCTAGATCATCTGCTAAAAACAACTGGGGTTTCTTGATTAAAGGCTTTTTTTTTTTTTAAAGAAAGCAATTTTTTTTTTTCATATGGGGATTTTTGTTATTAAATTCCTTTGCCTTACTCCTTTGCATTATTCAGACCTGGTGATACTTAATTGAAAAATTCCCAAGTCCAGAATAGCACATCTTATGCAATATTTCCATTGTGCTTAAGTGGCTTAGAGACACAGGGCACCATGGGCCGAGTTCCTTTTCCCCTTCCAGCATTGGGGGGCAGAAGATAGTAGCAGCCGATTGCCACTGATGCCCTACAATAACTCTTTTAGAGAGAGTATTTCTTCCACAGAAGTGTTAAAATCATTCAAAGTTTATAGATGAGAGATGGGAGAGGGACATTTTAAAAAGCTGCAGAAAAGCTGTCTTACACAATTCTGCATTAAGAATGTAAGAATCTGTCAAATCTTCAACAGGCTTTGCTAAGGTGGACATAGGGTTTGATACTTCATTTTTCTTCTTATTTTTAAACAGCATTAAAAGTTACTCCTAAGCTCCAGTAAATATAGGGATATGCAAGTTCTGCTATACATGGGGCAAGCTCTGCTCTACATGGGAAGATGTTCATAGCAGTGAACACAACCATTTCACCAGGGTGAGAACCTGTGGGTGTGATTATGAGGATTATATTGGAAAAAAGAGGAAATCAGTAGGTCAAGGCTTTGTGTTCTTTTTACCTGGGATGACAGGACTGAATTGAATAATCTCCATGCAAAAAGATGTGAGCACTGCCACAGTTTTGCTGGCCCTGTACCAGCTCCTCAGCCCGTGAGTCAGAGGGAGAAGGTTTCACAACGTTTGGGGGCCGGGAGTGGAGACCCAGCTTGTACCTGGTGGACATAAGCAGCCCAGTGCCCAGCTGTCATGTGGTGGCCGTGGGGAGCACCCACAGACAAGATGCCCACAGGTACCACTCTTGCCTGTGGGCAAGTACTGCTTGTCTGTGAGAGAGGCATCCAGCCTCCCTCCTTAGGGTTCCAGGACCTCTTGGAGAACACCCTGACAGCCTGGTCTGATCCCAGAGCTGGCCCTGCTTGGGGCAGGGGACTGGACTGGAGTCCTCCTGAGGGCTCTTCCAACCTAAATTATCCTATAATTCTATGAACAAGAGGATATTTTTTTTCTGGGGCAGAAGCTAGCCAGCACAGTTTGGGAAAGTGTCCTTTGTCTGAAATAATGCAGACGATGTCATCTTCTAGTGTACTGCATAGGCTCTTCTCCCATTTTTGCATGCATACACATCCTTCTGCACTGCTTTGGTGATACAAAGCAGTATTTGACTGATCTCTTAATATGAGAGCATTTATACCAATTTTTGGCTGATCTGTGCTGTGAATCTGCCTCTGCAATTCTCTGCAGTACCCAGCACCTCCCCCCCTGCAACTGGTAGCAAGTAAAGAGTAAGTAGAAAGAGCAAAATAGTTTTTGCAGATTAGTTACTTGCAAATGTATTCTTTGAGGATCTGTCTCAATGCACAGCTCAGTTCTGAAAAGGCAATATGTATTTTACATATTTTATTTATTTCATCTTTTTCTTTCGCATTGTGGCTAGCTTTTGATTTTCATGAAGGCTGGTATCCTTGTTTCTAACATCAGGAAAGATGAAGGAAAGTGGGCAGAACTGCAGCAATTCATTCCCATTTACAGATTCAAATACTGACCTCCATATTTGCCTGCTCCACCCATTTGCATTGCATTTTTGGAGAAAAATAGTGAGCTTTGCATTTAAGTGGATGTTACAAAGTGTAACAATGGAAGAGCGCATGTGTGTTGGTGTAGGTGTGCTCACCTTCAGGGAGTAAGGAAGAAAAAGCCTTTGGATTTCCTAGCTCCTGCCTAGGACATGTACCTAACTACAGGCGGTAGAAGTACCTGACAGGTAACTCACCCTGGCACCTTTTGGCAGCTGAAATTCACGCCTAGTATATTAGGTTTCCTCAGGAGACCCTTGCTATCAGCATTTGGGGTGAGTTGTAGGCATTGCTCTGACTCAGAGGGGCAAAAGCCAGCAGCTCTGTATGCAGAAATACAGTCATTGGGGTTTGCTTCTGTAAGGGAGAGGGAGGTTGCTGCTGAGATACAGATCAACTGTGCATGCAACTGCATGTATAAAGCAGGCTGTGCTATGCAATGGTGAGACAGAAACCATGCTGTTGCTGAACTAAGTTTTTGTAGCATCAAACTGTCCCAGAGCAGCCCTGTGGCGCATCGGAGTAGTGCAGACAGGCTGCCCAGGCTCGGGCTCGTCATTCATGTCTGAGAACCCTTCCAAGGTCTTATCCTCATATCCTGCATGAAAATACTCACAGCGAGTTGGTGCCTACTCATGGCTAATTCCCCACTTATGTATTTAAAGCATTGCCAACAGATACCACTTTGTTTTCCATTGAAAGGCCTACAGTTTTACGTAAATATCGATGACTAAAACTCATCATAATTAAACTCATTAAAATTGCTGGGTAGCTATCTGTCCTGGTACTGTGTGCATATGTACAGATTTTTTTTCTGTTATTAATGAGCCACTGTATCTGAAATCCCACCATATATGACTGACTGACAAGAGTAATGATGAAACTGAAGCTGTGATATGCTCCCAAGGGAATCATTTCAGGCACAAAGCAGGAACTAACCTTCAATAATGTTTATGCATGTCATCCATTATTACAGTTGTTAAATGCTACGGATATCCAGTGCCAGAGAAAAGCAGGCTCAGGGGACTTGGTGCAGCTTTGATACAAACAAGAGAAAGTCCCTTTGCCTCTTTAGTGTTGAAATTGCTTTTACACCCTGACTAAGTTGGCCCATATTAACCAATATGCCAGATGGATATAGGAAATGCCCTAGATTTTATGATGCTTTACAACTTGCAAATTACCTAAACCCATTTTCTATAAATTATTGAAGATACTAAGGCCTCAATTTTCAGAATTAGCCTCCAATTCTGTACCTGCAAATAATTACAGGTACAATTTATAGCAAAGAGATGCAAGAGCATTTTTTGACATGTGGACCTCTGACTACCTGATTATCCCCCAAAAAGATGTCTATGTGCTATAAAAATATTCCCAGAATAATCTGTCTCTGGCAAATTGCTTCCATGAAATTGAAGCCTGAGTTGAAGTCCTCTCAAAAAAAAAAAAAAAAAAAAAAAAAAAAAAAAACAAAGTTAAAAAGTAATTATACGATTACTGTATATCTTTGTGGAGAACAGCTTTAAAAATCTTTAAAATCTTTCTTTAAAGATGTACTTTATTGTTATCATCATTTCCCTGGGGTCTGCTGCACTGGCAAGCTTACAGTCCATCACCTAAAAACGTCAGTGTGATGCCTTCCGTACACATAAGAAAGATAGATCTTCCTTAATGCTGTTATAAAAACTATTTTCATGTTCCAGCATTTGGATTTATGAAGCACAGTGTATATGTATTATACATTTTTTTAAAGTAGTAGACTTAGGAAAGTAAATAGGGCTACTATTAAGTAAAAAATATAAGTAAAAGGAATGATGTTAAAGGAGGCAAAGCGTCAGGGATTTTATAAGGCTTCATTTCCACTCTTCTCCACGGACTTGAGACAGCTTACATCTAAATACTGAGTATTAGGGTGAAGAGGTTATTTAGATTAATTCCAAATATCTGCTTACACTGAGCCATGTCTAAAGCAATGTCCCCTCTGGAAGCTGTGGGCATGTGTGTGGGAGCAGCTGTTGTGGTAGAGTTTCTGAACTAATAATGCTGAGAGTCTTATATACAAAAATCTGCAAGTAATTTTTACTATTTATTACTATCTTAGTGTGCTACCTCTCACTTCAACTGGTTATTAAAAGTGTGGTTATTTGACATTTGCTCCAGATACCCATTGCTGCAACTGTGAGTTCTGGTCAGATTTCTAACGATTTTGGTGAGGAAATCGTTCCATTTAGAATGGGAAGTTAAATATCTGCTGAAAGAAAGAGTGACTAATTCTACCTTGGCAGTCACAGCACACACCTCAGCAGTACAAAACCTGTGAACCTGGCATATTTCTCTGAAATGCCATCTAAAACCAGTCTCAGTGAAAAAATGTTCCTGTGTACCAGTGAAAAAACACCAATTTGACAGAGATTTTAATGGATGATAGCAGGTGGGGAAAGACAGGATTAGAAAAAGTGTGCCTGGTAGCTCAGAGACTTACTCACCAGGAGAGTGAGGCTCCAGTGTCTTCAGCAGATGGAGCAGGGCCTCCAACTCTAGTCTCCCCCTCCCTACTAAATGTTCCTACCAGTGCCAGTTTTGTCATAAAGTTTCACATGAAAAAGTTTTGTCAAGAACTTCTGAAACAAGACATTTATCACTGCCCCCAAAATTATGACCATCTGGCAATTCAAGAAATGACAAGATTCAGATTTCTTGGTCATGACTCACTGGACCTATTCCCAGTTCTGCTCATAGATTTGTCCTTTGTGTTTGTTTGGTTTTGGTAGTAGATAAAGAATATTTCACGGTCGGCCATTTTTGTAACCTTAAATGATCCCTGGTAAATGATTAGGGCAACCAAACCTCCCACCCTATCCTCTGGGCCAACCAGGTCTAGTGCCTGCAGCTGTGACTGTGTTGCTCACCTGGAAATGCCCATGTCTTGTTTCTGCACAGGAGGAGAGACAGTCTGCACCTACTTCAAAGCAGCAATGTTTCACGTGCAAAGGAAACTGAAATATGCTAATGCTTTTTTCCCTGCACTATGGAGTCACCATGTAGCTGGAAAACTTGCCAGAGCTCTTAATTCTCTTGGAGAAAAATAAAAAGTGATTTTTAAAAATGTAAATTGTTACATTCTTAATCATTCTGATGAGTAAGTATGCAGAGAGTGAGTTACTCAGGTAGCAAGAGGATGCTTCCTAAGAAACACTGAAGAACTGAGATATTCCCTACATGGAGTAATGCAGCATTTGGTCAGATTTGGAAAAAGGTTCTTTGGTCAAAATCACCCTGTATTTTCTGACAGCTCCCCTTTACTGATGTCTGTGCACTAGTCATAATGACCAAGAACAAGCTTTATGGAATAATTAACTTCTAAAAGTAAGAATTTGATTTCCTACTGAACTTCCATTCTGAAATTTGGCTCTTGTCTTTGCTTTCAAACTGGGTGACGTCATTTCTCCCAAGAAGTTTGCAGCTACCATGAAATTTAATGCAAATATCATGGTAATGATAAAGAGATTGCAACATACAGATACACAAGTTTGCATAATGGCACATACCACAAATATACCATGCATGTTCTAAGACAAGTTATCATAGCGCAGGATTTAGTGAATGGATTCTAACTGCAGTATCTGTTTGAAATATTTGAAGTGGGACTTAGCTGACATTTTTCACCATGTCTTCTATTTGGTACATCTATAGAACGCCAGACAGGAGAAACTTCTGGGAAACAGTTCTGAAATCAATATAAAATGTGTGAAATAAGTGGAAATTCCATCCAGAAAGGAGAAGGAATTAATGTTTTATTCAAACTTAAAAAAAAAAAAAAAAATCATTTTAAATCACAGTCTAAACTTTCTTCAAAGAAAAAGTTCCAGAAAGCTTGTACTGACTGATGGAAAGTAAATGGAAAGGATGTATGAGAACATGCAAATACGGTGAAGGTTCCAGTTCCTACTGCAGTGTTGTCTGCTCTTGTGAGCAAGATAATAGTGTGCCACTGTGGTCCAGAGAACTGTTGCCACCTCTTGAAAAGGTGAAGGAAATCTGATTTCAGTAGGAGATAAATGACAGACAATGTCTTTAGGCTTTTTGATGGCTATGAACTCTGTCTCTCTGTCTCTAGTGAAGGTAAAAACTGACAACCCCACAGAGGTGATATGGTCATACAAGCCTCTGTCATGGGGGAAAGTAGCTCTCATCCCATAGTGGCCCAAAGTCAGCTTGTTAAAAGGAAATTAATGCTCTTCTTTTAGCTGTTCTGAATTTAGACTGGACAGAAGATGAGAAAAAGAAAAGAGTTCTGCTAGGCATGTGTGAACCCTCCCTTTGAAATTTAATTTTTCATAAATTCATGTTGGATCTAATTTTGTACACTTTTACCCAAACCTCCCCCAAAGGCAGGATGACTTCTGAGTGCTCAAAGAGAGCATAATGTGCTTCTTGGTACTATAATGAGATGAAGCACCATAACAAACAGCATGTCTTCAAAACTGACAGTTATTGACAACAAAAGCTGTAAGCACTTAAAAAAAAGCATTACTGAAACTTCCTAACAAACAGCATGTAGCAATCTCACAGAGGCAACTCATGAACTCGGTCATGTCCCATTGGCCCATGTAGTGGCCAGATGCTCCCCCCTGTTTCTAAAGGTGAAGAGAGCAAGACTGTGGGAGAAGAAGGAATAGGACACACTCCCTACTTCACTGAGAAGCAGGTGCAATTATAGCTTCAGAAGACAAAATGAGGCCGAGACAGTAGTCTGTCACACTTCCCTTGCAAAAATTGTAGCCAACCTTTTCTTGTGTGCTCCCTCTGACATGTCCTTTGAGCTCATTTCCAGACTAACTGCCCATCGGGAGTGGCCTTGGCAGCTCTCCTCTGGCACCAGACCTCCAGGCAAAGGTCACTGCCAGACTTGCGGTGGGGGGAAGAGGAAAGATGGGACCAGGCAAAGGAGCTTTTGCTTCCTTGACATTCAGTTTAGCTCCACTGACTTACTGGCACATAACGATGCCTTGCTGGTGGCATGCTGGTGGATGGACCTTGTGACAATAAACAAGAAAAAAGTGGAGGAATCTGATACTTTTCTTTGCCTTAGTTTTCAGTAGCAAGAGCTGTCATCACATCTCCCAGTTCTCTGAGCTTACTCAGAGTATGTGGGAATGTAGCACTACCCTTTGTAAAAGAAGAAGGAGTTAGGCATCACTTAGGTCAATAGGGCATACGTAAGCCCATGTGCCCAGATGGGCTACATCTTGTGGTGCTAGGAGAGCTGGGTGATGCTGTTGCAAGGTCTCTTTCTGTCATCCTTAAAAGGCTGTGGTGATTGGGAAGGTTTCCAATGGTTGAGAAGAAAGTAAATGTCACACCCATCTCCAAGAAGGGCAAGAAGGAGGATCCATGTAACTGCATGCTGGTCAGCTTCACCTTTGACCCTGGGAAGGTTATGGAGCAAATCTTTCTGGAAGTCATTCCTAGCCATGTGAAAGACAAGAAGGTGGTTGGGAATAGCCAAAAATAAACTCTTTCCTTTCTCCCCCTAGCACTGTCCCTGATGGAATCATACAAGGCAAAACAGCTAGTTCAAAGTAGATGGGGAATGAGATCCCTAAGCTTCTAGGTGAAGGCTTCTATGTTTTACCCTGTCAAATTGTGTCTATGGCCATAACAACCCTGTGGCAAGCATATGTCTCTCTGCAGTGAGGTTGCTGCTCTATTTTCTGCATAGCCATCGCATGCTGAGTGGAGGTGCTAGCTTTCCACTGTGAAGGAGGGCAGGGGTAAGGCTTTTAACAGCGGGTTTTATTCTTGCAACTTCAGCCCTTCCCTGCAAAGGTCATAAAAGCACCCATAAAATATTTTATTTTTGCAAATACGCTAAAGCTGTCACATAATCATTGCCTGCTTTTTACTCCCTGACAGGGCAGCTGTTGTAGTTATGGGAAAAGCACATGAAGAGAACTGTGGAATATTAACAAACAGTAAAATTCTAGTAACAAAAAAAATGAAGGAAATTGAAGCTTTTTTTTTGTTCTAGCAATAGTGCAGACTGTGTTATATAATTACAGTGAAACTAAGTAATGCTCTTTTACATTAATGTCTAAATGAACAACAGTAACAGCATTCTGCTGAGAACTTTCCACTATAACTAATGCTGCCAGTTATTTTCTCATAAACATTACTTCTAGCCCCCTTCTTCAGAGAGATGTTCCTATGCAAACTAACAAGCAAGTTAACAGTGTCCCAGTTAGGTTTTTGTATTATTATTCTGATACCCCCGCCATTTTCCAGATATTCTTCAAACATATAGACACATCCCTGTCCCAAGGAGGTGGAAACCAGTTAACACCATTTACACCACTGGCCTACCAGTGGAGTACCAGTAATAAATGGCAGCAATAAAATAAAATCTCTCCCCTAAATCACTTTAACCCTTCACTAATATTTATAGGAACATATCAGCAATGACAAGTGCAATGTGCAACAGGGAGCAAGCTTTGTGTGGAGGGGTCACTGCACCTGAATATGAACATGTCCTAAAACTGGGGAAAGATCATTTCAGACAGAGCTGGGAGGACAGTTGACATAATAGGGGGTAAAGTCTCATCTGCTCTTAAAATAAGTAAGACCAATGCCAAGTTTGTGTAAGCCACCTGAACAGAGTTTAACTGTGTCACTCCAAGGACTATGCTACACATGAAAATGTATGACCGGTCACACTGACATCTCTTCACCTGAGCATGTGATAAAGGCTCATGTCTTTATAGAGAGAGGGATCAAATGAGTGCTATATCTGACTATGTATTCTGTGGTTACTAGTCCATGTTCTGCTCTCACAGATGGAAGGAGAAAGTAGAAAAGATGTCCTGTGGCCTACAGACAAAGGTTGCAATAAACTTGCTCCACCTACCTTTACTGAGTAGTGCTTGTAATGGATCAAAGCACACTTTTCTTCAGTTTACCCATGTAATACACATGGAAGAAAGTTTGCTACATGAGTCTGAGATAGTTTCTTATGTTAAAGTTTCACATACAACTTACAGTGTTATGACGAGAAAGAAAAGACCAAAAATCTGTGCTGGAATCTTGGAATAGTTAGTGGATGCCACATCTCACAAAACAGTTGCGTGAACTTGTGCATGGACCAAAATATGGTGTTTATGACTACTAAGTTTTATTTAATGGGAGTTCAACAAGATGCGGCAGATCAGGATTTTCTGTGTCTGTCTGCTTCCAGGCATTAGATAATCTTGTCTGTGTAAGCTTCAAGAAGGTCAAAAGCTGATTTAGCGGCTTTATCTTTCTGGAAAATAAACCTTACTCTCAAAGGTGTAATACAAGCACTCACGTAGATAATGAACTATTGAACCTTTCCCAAGAAATCACGAGTGGGATCCTGCCCGGTTTTGCAAGAGCTGAAAACCATTTCCAAGTTCTTGTCTTTAAGAAATGTCAAAGGCACCTCTCCCCTGCCCTTAATATCAACATCCTGGTGAAGCTGAATGAAGGTTCCTCTCAGACCTCTCCTCCTCTGATCTGCTTCTCACTTTCCTTCAGTCTTCCTTCCACCCCATCACTTCTTCTTCAGTGTCTACCAAGTTAATAACTGAATCTGTGGTGGTCTCTTTTGTTTCCTCACCCTTGTTGTTCTGATTCCTTTCTGTCAGTGTCATGGTCACTTTTTTCAAGACAAGCCATTTTTTTCCTTCTGTGCAACAGTGTGCTTCTAATTCTGACTTTCATTCATTCTCCATAAGGAGTATTCTTTCTTCTGTTCTTTTACACTGCACCAGTGTTCTGTTTCGTTGTCAACATTTTCTTTCCTAAATTACATTATTCCCTGTTTCAGCCCATCCCAACCAATATTAGTCAGCACTTTGTCTTACCTTTTCCCTCTTTTTTCTCTTGCATAAAACCATTTTTTCCTCTACTACTAAAATCATTTTCCCCAAAGCTAGTAATGAGTTCCATGACCTTTCCTCTCAAGTCCTTATTCAGCTGTTGTTCCCTGTCTTGTTTTCTAACTCATGTCATCCTTCTGCTATCATCCTTTCCCTCTCCTTTTTGACTTCACTTTCACCTCCTCCCCTTCACTTTTCCCAATGAGCTACTTTTTCCCTTAAGTTTCTATTCCTCAGCCATGCAAACAGTTTTGTATTTTCTAACTTAGTCCCTGTTTCAGTCCTACTTGTCTCCTCCCCTTGGTCATGAGAACCCATTAATTTGTTCTCCCATTCCGGCTCTTTCTTTCCTGGTACAGTTATGTTTTAATATGGATGAAGAAATCCTTATCGCAGTACCCAAAAGCAGTAGGTACTTGAGATGATAGTACAGAAATAAAAGATATGATCTTTATTAGTATTTCCCTCATCTTCCAGACCTTTCTTCCTCTACTCCCTTTGACCTCCATTCTAGATGGCCTCTACACATACTGTTGAAAATTCCCTGTTTCCAATTAAGATGAACAAGTATTTCTGTCAATCCTAAATTCTCTGGGAAATGCTGATTCAAAACAGGGCTATTATTTCTCCAAGACACTTCCCACCCCCCTCACCATGCAATTTTCAGTGCCTAAGAAAGCCCTGGCCCTTCCTGCTCGTTTCCACTTGCAGACTGCCCTGTGCTCAGCACAGCTGGGTGTGCAGCCACATGGTGAAACAGATGAGGAAACAGACCCAGCTGGAAAACTAGCTATTTCTGCAAACTGAGATCCTTTTGGACAAATCAGTCCCCAACCTGGCTCTCTGTGGAGCCACACAAACAACTGTGTTAGAGCAACGAAGCGCTGGCCTGGGGGCAGGAGTGGGTGCCTGTGGGTGAGGAGGGCACAGAGGGTTCAGACTGGCCTCAGCAATACCTGCCAGCATGTGTGAAGCCACAGCCCAGCACAGAAAGCAAAACTGCAGCAATCGGTTGCCTTGTTCCTTGCATCCATCAGTAATTGTTCCTAGCATGTGTGAAGCCACGGCCCAGCAGAGAAAACAAAAATGCAGCAATCAGTTGTTTTGTTCCCTGCATCCATCACTGCCCCTCCCTCACTTACTGAGTAGTTGTTTGATATTATTACGTGAAAAGGAAGTAAATGCACTGATTTGGTCTCAGATTAAAACTAAATGTTGGAAGCAAGGAAATCTCTGGAGAGATTCAACTAGAAGGCACCTGGGATGGGAATATTCAGCATTGCAGTTAAATATCTGTTCCCATCACAGTATTCCTTTGGATGCTGGACTAACAAAGTTTGGTATAAATTGGTCATCAGAAGTTAAACAAGTACATCTCTATCAACACTGCTCTCAGCCACTTTTTTTCCTGCTCCATTGTCTCAGACTTCCACACAAAGATACAAAGATTATATACAAGAAATACTGTGTCAAGACTGATAGCACTGAGAGATTTCAAAGATACAAATACATGTTTCTTTGCTATCACCAATACATTGATTTTCTTAAGAACCATTTATTAATAACTTTAAAATTACTGCAACACCACTATTACCACACTACACTTGGGGATATGTTAGTAGTTTTGGATCTTATTTCTAAGGGCTTGTATTAGATCTTGAAAACATGACCACAATTGGAATCAGATGGCATTCTTATTCAATATTATTTTAATAATCAACTAACTATAGATATATATTCTATCCTAAAAATAGATGTATAACATTTAAGGAGAGCAAAGAAAATCTATGATAATCCATTTCTCAAATCCTGAATTAGACTAACTGTTGGATTTCAAGGGGGCATAATTTCAGCTATCGATGTAGACTGCTAGATTCTAATTTAGCCATAATTTAGTCAATATCAGACATAATTCCCTTGCTTAAAAAGTTATTAAAATTTTAATAAAACCAAGGAGATGTTAGGACAAAGTATATTAAGTTGGCATAAAAGTTGTGCATACATATTAATTTGAAGACACACTAGATGTTAATTAGAATGTCTTAACTGAACATTTCCAAATATGAACATTTTTAGATTCTTTTAGAATGCAATTTCAATTCCAAATGCAGTAGATTTCAAACGGATAGTACCAAGAGAGGTCTAACCCCCCCCCAAAGTTGTCCTTCTATCGTACTTACACATATAAATGCTAGAGGTACATACATATGAGTTGTTCTTTTATGTTACACGATACACGCTTTTGTATGTTACACTGATACACAAGATCTGATACAAGTCTCAGCTCTGTGTAGCTCTTTTGAGTATGTGTAATGTAATCTACACTTTTAGTAACCAATGCAGAGTGAGCTGAAGGAAGCAGGTTTATTTGGAAGCCCAGTGTTTATGTTACTCATCAAAATAAAGTTCAAAGGAAATTTTTCACTCTTGTTGAGTTTGGGTTTAGGGGTTTAGGGTTGGTTGGTTTTTTTGGGGGGGGGTTGTTTTTTTGTTTGTTTTTGCTTTCTTTCCGTTCTCCATTTATCAAAGCAAGGCATTATGATAACTTATAGTTCCTGTCTGCTACCACTTTGCAGAATCTGCAAACAGTCATTTATAGCCATGAGGTACACGTGAGTAATTGGAAACCGGCTTCTTTCACTTCCAAGTAGATTTAACCTTCAACGACATCTTAGCATTTTCTACAAATTTGTTAAAAAGCTCAGTCTTTCTTCTACTAAACAATCAAACTAAGATCTTCTCTTAAGTCCTTGAGCACCTGGGTGTATATTGCTATTTTATTAGTTAATTTGCCAGTGTAGTAGTTGACATGCTCCTGGATCTCTTTGAGAGTGTGCAGAGTATTTGCACACTCTGTCTAATATAAACAAATGAAGAATCTTTTCTGGCCTACCTGCACTGGGGTGTCTCACAAGCAGGTATTATTCAGGTTAATTGTAGTTGAATAAGGCTTTTTGGTTAAACACTACATCACGAATATATGTTTTCATAAATGTCTTTTTTTTTTTTTTTGTCTGTTGAATCTTGTATAGCTCAAAAATAACATTAAATTTTCTAAGCAAAATAACAAACTTAAAAATGTAAACACATCTATAATGTGTGTAGTGAAACACCTTTTATTCATCCAGATCTACAGAAGCAAATTAAATATATCAGAAGCAGTACAGTAAAGTCATTCCATGTTTGGATCAAGAACTTTTTGAAATTCTGACCACATTATTAGAGGCCCTGTCATCTGCAGCTTTTCTCAAGTTTGCACAGAGCATGGTGTGGGTCATAGGTAGGCTTTCTATTACAAAACTCCTTGCAGTTGACATCTTCCTATGCCAATTTGAGCAGAAAGCATAGAGGGCTGCACAACTGCTGAGCTGAACTGGTCTGCTGCTGCAGAGCCGCATATGCTGGCAGAACGGCTTTAGAAAGTTTTTGTGTATAAGATCAGCAGTAACTGGTTGGTTTCTGTTCTAACTACATGGTTTCTGTTCAGGTGTGCAGGTTCTGTGTAGAACAGATGCACAAGTGTACGTATAAACAGCTTTGGAGAGAGAAGGCCTGATTTAATTGGTAATGTATTTCAGAAAGGATGAGCAGTTAGCCTGCACTGAAACCCTTTTCAAATACTAACCATCACACGGTTCAAATGGTTCAGATGAAAGTAGGGGAGTTTTAAAATGCAATTGACTATAAAAAACATTATTGTGGCTTCTGTGCAACTGTACGATGTTGCATTATCCTATATAATGCTCCAGTATAGCTGGAAAGCATAGAACGAGCAACGTTAGGAGAAACCCTAGTCCTAAGAAAGCTTCTGGTGAAATATACGGTGTTTCTGACCCTCCTCCCCACTGTGTAATCAGATCTACCACACTGGCAGACTCTGCAGCATCTTTGTTTTATGACTTAACACTGGGATCTGATCAACGGTGTGACGAAGTAAAAGGAATTTTACACAAAGAATGAATAGGGACTCTAGACTGGCCTTCCTCCTATTGATTATTTCAGACACCTTCTTTCCCTTCTTGATCTCTCTTTGCTGCTAAGTTGCTACTAATATGTTTAGGCATGATTCACCTGATGCTCAGTGCATCACTCAATGGACAGTTATTCTTTGGTGTAGTTACGCTACACCAGAGGGTTTAAGCATCCCTACCACCACTCAGCTTATCCCCAACTTCAGCAAAAGGAGGGCGGTTTTATTTCCCGTGCTGACACTACAGCTCCTCTTCAAGGACAGATGCTTCTGACTTGGCATCTCCCCCTCGTAGGCTGACTCCCCTTTCTCTGGGTCCATGCCGGCTGGCTCTGGATGTCTCCATGGAGGTTGAGGGCAGCCCAGCCAAGGGGCCTCCAGATCTCGTCTCTCGTGACCTGGGTGTGTGAAGGGGAACCAACCGGCTCGAGGGTGAGATCTGTTCTGAATGCAGCCAGTTACGCTGATACACTAATCTCATGGTGGTTAGTAGACTGTTAATGAGAGCAATGTAGAGAAGAGGCACACAGGGACAGCTGTGCTGGATATGACCAAAGGGCAGGCTCTCCTGCTATCTCACCTCCAACAGTGGCAAACTGTGGATATTTAGGAAACAGCATGAGTATCAGGGAAGCATATAATAGTTTTTTTTTCCCTGAATAGCCAGTATCTGGGTGTCTTTAGCTCACTCAGTTCCAGAGCCAGAGGTGATGTCTGGGCTTTTAGTAGGCTTCACTAGAGTGAATCTACCAGGATTTTTTCCAATGCCTTTTTGAAACTATGAAAGGCCATTAGCTTCCTCCATGCCCTGTGGCAAGGAGTTTCACAGTTTAACTACAAGTTGTGCCAGGAACCACTTTACGTTGCTGCTATAAATTTGGCCTTTGCTAGTTTCATTTCATGCCCCTTAGTCCTTATATTCAGAAAGGCAGTGAACGCTCATTCCTGATTCACCTTCCCCACTGCACTGATGATTTCACAGCCCTCTGTCTCAGCCTGAGTGCCTTTTCATGCAGGCTCTATACACTTTCCTGTCATTCTTCAAGCTGTTTTTATTGCCCTCATCTGAACCTGCCCTGTTCCTGAAAACACAGGCAATGCTCTCACAAATAACAGGCTGTCAGACTTTCAAATATGCCTCTCAATTAGTATGTGCATACATTTTACACATGCTTGGATCAAATGACCTTTGTAAATGTGTCTTGCCAATACAGTTGCTTGCATATTTCCAATGCTGCTCTCTGAACGTTATTTGGCTTGTTAATCCTACTCTCAAGGGCTACCCATTTGGTGAGCTCCAGTCAAATACTCGGTTGAGTCTGATCTTACTGTGACAAACACGCAGAATGCAAACAAACCAAAACCAAACCCTGCAGTGATACAAACTCTTAAACTCTTACTTGAGATAACTAGTATATACATATATGTATATATAATCTATACTTTGTGGTTTCTTGAGCCTGTTTTCCTTCAATGAAGTCTATGGCTACTGTCAAAAATAGGAACATTCTCAATAAATCACTTCTGCAGTTATCAAATGTCTTTGGATTCATTTCAGCATTTAATCACCCACAAAAGCTGTTTTTTGCCTCATATGTTTCTGCATCCTTTAATCACAAAGGAATTAACTGCCAAATCCTGTTTTGTTTTGTTTATTTTTTTTTAAATAGATTCATTTCATGTACTGAAACTAGGAATGATATTTTTTTCTTTTTTATTTTTTTATTTTTTTGATGAAGCTACCCACAATTCTCCACCCTAAATGAAAATTAATTGCCATTCCAATGGGATCAAGAGGATTGCTCTTCCCTCCATCCCCACATAGCCTGCCTTCCCTCCTTCTGTGCCTCTTTTCAATGAACTGACATTAATGAAAACTTTTGCCTCCGTCCAGCTCCCTCTACATTCACTTTTTGAACAAACAAGGTTGATGTTGGGGCTTTGAAGACAGACAGAGACCCACAAAAAAACTGTAGTTTTTTTCAGGGATAGATTCAGTAGCGCTTTCCTCTGAAATGATCTTCTGCTGGGGATTACCAGCTAATGCACCTGGAACTACATTAGTTTGTTCAGGCTCTTGGTTTATCTGAAAAACATTTTCCAGTAATCTTATGTACACCATCTGGCTAAACATCCTGTTAGGAGCCAGCCGCGGAACGGAGAAGGAAGACCTGTCTTCCCCCAAGCCATTGCTAAGCAGCTCAAGTAGTAACAACCAACTCATTGATGCCTTCTCCTGTGCCAACCTGTGGCTGGCCAGATCCCCCGGCCCCAGCTGGGGCACAGACATGCAGCCACCACTCTTGAATAAGCCACAGGAAATTTTTATTCCCATCCTCTCCAACTATCAAGCCAACACATTTCTTTCTTTTTTTTTTTTTTTTTCCCCTCTATAGTGATTATTTTTAGTTAGCAGGGTGAGTTGTCTTTAAGCACAGCAAGTCTTGGATTCCTCCTGAAACTAGATGTGGCCCCTGGGGACAAATGGAAGGCAGCTCCCTGGCAGCCGGGGGGCTGCCTCTGCACAGCTCCTTCCCGCACACGCACAGGACCTCGCCGCCTGCTTCAGAGTGGGCAAGCTGACCCGTGAATTCTTGTCAGCAGCCTTCCACTGAAATGAATTCTGCTGAGATCTTGCTCATTAATCTCTGGGATGCTGCAGGTGCATTTATTAACGCAAGAGCCCCATGTTCAAATGCTGTGATCCTTTCTGACACATTAAGCCATTTTTAATTTGCTCTCATCATCTCCAGCCTCTCTAGTAGGCATTAGATAACTCTGGGGCCCTAAACAAGCTGCAGTGATTTAGGTAGAAAGCAGGTGAGTTATTAATCTTATGCAAATGCCTGTTTAATTTTCAGGGATCTTGGCACCATTGTAAGTGCTGGAAGTCATGGACTATAAAGAGAAAAGGTAATTTCCTGTTTGTTTAATTGATCTTCTGTAACTTTTCTCCTGGCTGGTAAAGCTAGGTAATGGAATTTGCAATGTATAATCATTATTAGAAGTGCCAGTATGACATTTGATTAATCCAGTCTATTTAGGCTTAATAATACATACTTGACTTATGTTCTGGAAGCAAAATTGCCTGCTATTTCCCCTCCTGCTTTCTAAATATATTTATAAATATCCCTAATGTTATTATACATGGACTTACTTCTTCACGCGTTATTACTAGTAAGTGATAACTCCCTCAAATGTATGCTTCATCAACAATAGTATGTTTTCTTCAAGGTTTCTACCAACAGGAGGCTTTTGGCCTATGCAATGTCCAAAAATTCCCTTAAATGACCAACACCTTTCTCACTTCCATTCAGGTTGAGGAGGGTCAGCTCTGGCCAATTCTTGGCTGGCAGGTTTCCAGGAGAAACCCAGAGCGTGGTGATGACTCAGGAACCGGCACTGTTCTCATTCAGCATGGAATCAATTTTCTGCTGTGCTAGTTCTTGGATAAAACAGAAAATAACAGTACTTCTGAGTGTTCAAGGAAAATAAAGGCGACTTTTCACTTCTTTTGAGTGCAGGACTGTTACACCCTAAGCCATGGCCAGATCCAACTCATAGTATATGTTTTTTCTCCACCCACATCTTCCTTTCTTTTCATTTCTGTTAGATACAGCTTCTTTTTGCTCTCCCCAGCCCAAGCCACTGTTAAAAATTCTTGTATATTATGACAGGTATTGCTTTAACTCAGCAGTGAACACAGATATTTCCTCTTACAAAGTGCTTTGCTGTGAAAACAACATTCTTAAAGTAAGGTACAACCACTGCAAGTGATGCACGAGCATTTTGTAAGATCTGGGTTACTTTACGGAAATCTTTTTTGTAATTGTGCTAAAGAAGTTATTCTATTTCTGGTTTCATTTCATTTTACGATAATTGCTGTAACTTCTATTTCTATAACAGTAATATTAAGTGCAATCATATCCATTTAATTTGTTCATTTATGTTCTATTGCAGTGATCAAAACAGGCAGCCTACTACTTCATGTTACCATTCGTTACACCTTACTAAATCAGGCATCCAAATAAAAGTAATTGTTGTAAACACACGTGAAATGGTATATTTTACGCCACAAAGTGTTATGAAAAAACTTTTAAACCAGAGTGTTTTCAAAGTAAAAAATGTTTCCTTATGTTTTGTTTGTACTTGTTCTGTGCTTCATAGCCTGAATTTCATTTCTAAATCAAAACTATAAGGAATATGTGATGTTACTGAGCTTTAAAAATAAATAAAATGTTATTCTGTAGTAGGTTTCAAAAGAGGTTTTATTCACATAGGTTGCACTTAAGTGCTTCCCACTATATGTCTTTTGGGGATAGGACTACCTGCAAAGACAAGACAACATCAAAACAAAACAAATGCTGGGAGGACTGATTTGAAACCAAATCAGGACTGATTTTTAAAGCAAAAAAATGTTATTTAAAGTGAAGTATCTTTGGAAACCTAGGATCTGATTGGTAGACCAGAAGTGTCTGTTTATTTGCTTTTTAATGGGAGGTGTACAAGCATCAAGTACAACAACTGAGAGATGCTCCTGAGGGGACCTTGCAGAGATGCTGGAGCGGGACCAGGCAGAAGCAAGCCAAGTCCCTGCCCTCAGAGGTAAAGCTGGGACCTGGCTCTGCACCACGCCTAAGGGCAAGCTGCAGAGAGCCTGAGGAGAGCTCCTGCCTTCCTCTTCTGTCAGTGGTGTCACAATTTATCACTCTACCCCAGTTTTGAAAACATTAAAATGAACACTCTTCAAACCTTTTCTCTGCCAAAACCATTGACCAGAACGTACTAACAATTTCTCTGAAGCTTTGTTTTCCAATAAGTGATTCATCCTCTCCTTCCTTCCTCCCGACAATCTTGTCTTTTGTCTGCAGCTCTTTCAAAATGAACCTCTGATTCTGTTTTATGCAATCAGTAGTCAGATGGTGGCTGGACAAGCAGCAGCCTGATTTACCTCAGAGGGGTACTAAACCTCCCCAGCTGCTACTGAGAGAGAACGTTCCCTTTTGAATGAAGTACAGTTTCTGGGGCTCACAATAAAGTGGCAAACTTGCTGTAGATGGGTGTTTATGGAGAAATTCATTTTCTTATTTGACTGTGCTTCTATAAGCAAGGAAAATGAAATTTTTGGATGCATCTGTTAAGCTCTATCCCCTAGAGGGAGTAAAATATTGACATCTTTGCACTAGGTATTGGTGAGAGTTCACTGTGAAGACAGCACACAATTCTCTTCACCTATATCCCAAAAGGATGTGCAGAACTGGCTATCCAGGATGCTCAGGAAGTGGAAAATCCATCTTCTGAGTGGAGAATAGATGAGAAAGGCTGGATCACAGACCAAAAGTAATAGCAGCAAAGGAATAACACTTCTCTTTCTAAAACAAATTTCTGGTGGCACAGAGGGGTCTAAAGTACAGGGAGGGAAAGGCTGAAGGACACAACTGGCACATGGACAAGTGGATATGAAGCAGTTGTGAATGAATCAAAGACAGCTACAGACATGAGGTCATGGAGCAGGTTCCCATCCTGACAGGCTCGCTCTTGCTCACAGATTAAATGACAAGTTCCTAGAGGGGTGTGTGGGGAAAAAAAAAAAAAAACACCTCTCTCTTCCCCCTCTCAGCTCCTCCCCCCAGAAAAGATTTTGGTTAAGATAGGGTGAGGGAGAGAGGGAGTAGAAAGGAGTGACTGCTCAGGATTCCCAACCACTCTTCAGGGGAAGAGAAGCCGTGTTTATATGGTCTCATCATTCAGCTGGAAATGACAGTCAATGATTTCCAGGCTCTTCCCTCTCCTTTTGGTGACTGTTTAAAAACTGTTCGTGTTGGTTTGAGGGTATTTTATTATACAGAGAATAGGTATATTTGACAAGCCTTAAATATGAATTGCTGCTGTGCTGCATGAAATATCTGATAGCAGACACATTTCTAAACAGTGTTTTGCTGTGATGCCTCTGCTTGTTTCTGCTGAGAAGTTTCCTCTCTCTAGTTTGTTTATCATTATTATATCTTGTCTTGCCTGATGCATTCAATGGTTTGTAAATACAACTTTCATTCTGCAGTTAACAGTGTTGTGGATTTTAATAAATTGTCCTCCAGTCATGCTGCATTTTCTTTCTGCAGAGTGAGTCTTCTCTTTTGCACACCGAAGTTGTTATTTCACATTCTGTTTTGCAGTGTAAACCTGGGGAAGGTGAATCTTAAAGCACCCTGCTAATGAGCTTAGACCTGCCTTACTTTGTGTGCTACACAAACAGGCAAGAATAAAGCCATTTTCCTTTTTCTACATCATACCTTTCTGGATAACAGTGCTACCAAAGTATTGCACATATAATTCCATTCTATTAAATTCACTTTACCAGTTTAATAGTCCTCCTTATGTAAATGCTGTATTCAGTCATTGAATGCATTTTGATTCTCTAAAATGGCTCTTGATATCTCTGCAGTACATTGCTTCAATTGAAATTGGGACACTGGATTTTTTAAAGATTTTTCTTGAAAACTGAGGTACTTAATCTTATTCTGAGAAAGTAAATATTTGTTAATTGAAGTTTAAGCTTGCAAAAAGATTAGGGACATTTAATTAGTTTAAATTATATATAATGCTGTAATATAGTAAATTAGATTAGACAAGCTTAACATTTCAACATTACATTAATGACTGCATACATCTTATTAATACTATAATCTTTAATCTTAGATCCCTTAAGATACTAATAATTCTCTAACCCATCAGTGACTTTAACATTACTATTTAAAATCATAATCTCTTCTAAGATTTTAAATTTAGCTTTATGATACAGGAAGTAGCTATATATCAGAAAAAGACAAATACATATAGTTCAGAATGTGAGATTTCTTTTAAATTTTTGGATTAATAAAGT
>VXAA01007401.1:0-36857 GCA_013399115.1 Anseranas semipalmata | reverse complement strand
TTTTTTTTTTTTTTTTTTGCTTTAGCTTACAGGAGACTGCTTTGTTCAAATTTAGCTTATTCTCCCCCAGAGATGGGCTTGGCAGAGCCAGGTAGCTATTAGTGCCATGTCATCATTCCAAATTTGCAGAAAACACTGCCTTGAAAGAAGCTTGCAGTGATAACATGCAAACAGACTAGGTGAAATAATTTGGGAACACACATTCAAGTGACAGCAGAGCTTGTGATGGGTGCATGGCCATCATTTGGACATTGGTATTTCTTCATTCATGCCCAGAAAGGCTAGGGATGAAGTAGCACAAGAAGAATGGAAAGATGTGTATGGGAGTATCACTTATTATTTGTTTTTCATAGACTGAGACTAGCACAGCCCGAGTGAATCAGAGATCTTCATCTTTGATCTTCACTTCACCATCTGGTTTTGGAGAGAGGTGTCTGTATTGCCATGGCACACTGTACCCCAGAGCCATTCCCCCAAACCATTCACTTTCACAGGGACATATCCAAGCTTCCACCTTCAATAGACAAGTACCTTTTGGAAGAAGACCTTATTTTCACAGTTTCATTCCAGTTCTCACTGTATTTCACTAGCAGAGCATTGCAGTGATACAGGATACGGTGGCTTGTTCTGGCTCATCTGAGCCCATGGGCTAAGATTTACATATTTAATAGATTATTAAATCTATTGTATCCAACCCATGCGCAAGACTCCAGAATACTGCTTCTGCAGAGGAACTAAATACCCTGGGGCATTTGATTTGGATCAAGAGCCTTTGGTTCAGCAGTTAAAGACCAACTCACGTTAACAGCTGTTACCAGCAGGTGACAGCTGACCAGCCTCATGTACCTTCAAAAACCAGATTCAAAGCTGTAACACTGACTGCCCTAATCTTCTTAATCCTAAAGTCTAAGGCAGCCTGGAGGCGTGCTGGGGAGTTTGCCTTGTTACAGTGGGCTGGGACTGCTCTGAAGAGTTGTGTCTCCCAGGCTAAACTTCAGTATCTCTCACCAGCACTATCCTCCTCCGGAAAGCAATAGCTTTAGCCTTGCCTTAAAATATTATCTCACTTCAGAGCTTCAATTTGTAAGGATACTTTTGTCTGGTTTCCCGAAGTGCATTTCCTCATATCTACTTTAATTCATTTTGTCTAGGTGCTTAAGTGTAAGAAGAAAGCCCCTGACACACCTCAGTGAGGGCACTGGAGAGGAGCATGTGGGAGTGGGAACACTCAGGAGAAGCAGAGGACGGTGTGTGCTTGAGGGTCATTTTAGGACAAGAGGAACAGGAAGAATGGGCAAAACCTATTTTCCTAAGAGCAAAATCAAAGCAGTAGAAGATTTAAATGTGAAAAGCAAAACAAAGATGTGAATGTTTCATCCATTCTGTTTCGCACAGTTTCATCCCTCACTTGCAGTTTTGTCACTCTGCTGTGCAAGCAGAACCATGGAAAATTCCACAGTTTTATTCTCATAATTATCTACTGATAAAGAAAAAAGAAGACCGGACAAGGTCCAACAAAGATGCTCTGTAGCCTTCCTGCTAAGAGAAGATGTGTAGCATCAAGAAGACATCACACAGTAGTGGACAACATAAGAAGTTGTATTCACACCACGTGATGTAGTAGACCTCCTTAATGCTGTGGAACACAAAAACATTTACTGCTTGGTTGCTTTATGATAGCTCCTTGAGTAACTCAAGGGAATTATGCTTATATACTGTGCTGCTGTTTATTGCTGTCTTTACATGTCATTTTAATGCTAAACTTCTCAGTCAAAATCAGAATTAGCCCCACGCTTTCATGATTTACTTCAGAATTCTGGTTCCCAAATATGCCTGGCTGAATACTAAAACAAAACAGAAAATTGAATGCATCCACAGAAGACAGAATCAGAATTTCTTCTGTCTCATGGAATTCACAGAGGACAGTCAATAAGTAATTTGGAACTGATAATGTTCATACTTACTGAATTTTTCCTCTTTCAGGGACATTTTCTTAATTACACTAATTTGTCAAATATATCTTCATTTTTACAAGAAATTTCCTTTTCAAACATTTGTTAAAAGAAAGATAATTGCAACTGGAAAGCAGAAAAATGAAAAGAACTTTAATTATGCATTATAATAACAAATGTGTTCTAGTTCAGGTGAGCCAGACCAATTATATATGATTAGTGAATGGAAACAATTGATGTTTCTGCATTTTTGTTTGGATCTCCTGACCTTTTATGGTGAACATGCTACTATCTGTCTTCCCCTGCTGCTGAAGACAGACCAAATATTTTAATTTATACAGCCATTTGGAAAAAATTATTTCAGTCTGCTTAGAGACAAGTCTTACTGGATTTGACCAGTATTTACTCCATTCCCACAAAAGGGAAGAATGCTTCTTTGTAGCTCTTATTGAATTGCATATGGCCTAAATCTGAGAAACAGCTATCAGGCTAATACTGTCTTTTCTTCATATCAGATTTTGCATGACTCCATAATAAATAAATAAATAAATAAATTGAAATGTATATTTAAATATAAACATTAGTGTTCACTAAAATTTAAAGCTGCATGTACAAAACTATGGCCAGTTCCAAACTTTGCCAGCATTTGGCTCTGAAGTGAAGATCACTATGACCTTAGTGCTCCAGCTGAACCCCAAGGCTCCTCTGCACTAGCTACTGCATGAATTGTGTGAGAGGAACCAACAACTTTATAAACTAGTCACAGAAAAAGTAGAAGATATGGCACAGAACGAAAACCCAAAGACCAAAGAAATTACTGAAATCAAACGGTGTTTCATTCAGCTTGGCATAGATGCAATTCTCCTGAGACACTGACCAGCATCTGGTTCCATTGGATCTCATGGCTACAGAGCCGTAACTGCAGATCCTCAACACAGATGCTCAAAATTGTGTCATGGAATATGACTGCAGCATTGCCAGCTTGAAGAACTTACTGAGCATTGATCATCCAGAAAATGTTTCAAAAGACAAAGCAAAAAATGCACTTTTTAAAAGGACACATAAGGTGATGAGGCATTCAATTTCTTCTGGTAATGTTGACATAATGTAAGAAAAAGTAATTAGAACTCCTACTAAAAAGTAAGTTGCCTTTAGTACATCCTTCATTTTCCTCTGACTGTGACATGTGATTTCTGATGTTTACTTTTGCTTAGTGCTTCTGAATAGGTCTTTAATGCAACACCTGAATCATTTGGGATGCTATGCTTCAGAATGCCTTCTTTAGTAGAGACATATAAGAGACGCAGCATGTGAAAGTAAATCACCAGAAGCTCTAGCAACTAAAATACTTATTCTACTGAAACCTTAGTGTAATATAAGAGTTGGTAAGAAAATGTGAATCTGTTTCAAGTGGGATATGAAAATGGACCAAAACTATGTAATTGCTGTGTCCCTCTTACTTCATATTGCATTTTTCTTTAAAATATTTTCTTCCACCTTAAAGATCAGCCAAGGCTCTTAGAGTGTAGCTGGGTCCTTCCCAGCATCAGCAGAAAGATATTCTGCAGGTAATGTAATATTCTGTAACTCCATTACTTTCAGACTCTGTCTTTGGAGAAACCTATGCAAACTCCCTCAAATCTAATGAGGCTGTACACCACTGGATTCACTTTGAAAGTAATAGGGTTGCACAAAGTGACCTGAGGGCATAATGTGGCTACTTATAATGATGATGAGCAAGAGGAAAGAAACCCTCTTAAGTCTCAGAATCCACAGGATTCTAGAGGTTAGGACGGGAAAGTGCTGTTTTATTCTGGGTACCTCTGACACAGAATCAGGGTGGCAAAGTACATACGTATCCCTGCAGTGACTCTTGGACATCTTCTTGGGCAAAGCTTCATTTTGAGCCTACTTATGTTATCAGAGAATTAATAACATTTTAATTCATAACCAAATTAACTGCAATCATCTTTATTAAGGAAAGAAACCCTTATCACTCAAACTTACAAGAAGGATGTGTGTGGAGGCACAGCAGAGGTGTTCCCACTAGGAAAACATGCGGAAGAGACCATGCATCTAAGAGCCCAACCACTGTTTTTCACAAGCATCAGCAGGTGTAATCAATGATACCACCTCTCACAGCCAGTGAGACCAAATGAGCTGGAAAGAGGACAGGATGAATGGAAGAAAAATCCTGTAGGTTTTCCTGGCCTTTTTCTCTCACACTCCTCAAGGGTGTTTGTACAGAAAACTGTATTTTTGTTCCAGATATCTGCAGTGTAAGAATATTAAGCATTACTTTCCCAATTGCAACTGATAAAACGATTTCCCCAATAACCAGTGAGTGCTGCATTTTATCATATGCAATTGGGAAGATACTGATTAATATTTTCATACCAGCAAGATTGGGATGTAGCAGAGATTAAAGGGTAACTGTCCCTCATGCATGTTTTGCATTCACCTGCAACTAGAATTAATCAAAGCAAAATTGTCTACATGAATTTGCAGTACAAAATGAGGACTCATTAAATCTTTGCATGTGAAAGCATGAAGAGAAACCAATGAGGATACAGAGTATGTGGCAGATGAACAGTAAGAAAAGGCAAACAGATATGTGTGTTATTTATTTATGGGCAGGAGCAGGAGAGAGGACAGTTCTTAAAATGTCCATTGACCAACTCTACTGCTATTTTCCTTCTCTATTTGATGTTCTGCTTTATTCCTTTACTTTGCCTGATGCAAACTAGTGTAAGCCACCTCCCCAGACAGTGACGGTCCCAGGAATGCTAGTAGAGCTGATTTGTTCACTGTCTCCAGATGTATACTTCTCAGGAACCATACTAGGTGATTGCTATATACAACAGTGTACATCTTAATCCCCTTGAAAATAATATTTATCACTTTATGGGCATCCTATCAATAATAATTGACATCTAGACACTGACTCCCATCAAGGTGTCTAAAGGTCACTCTTATCAGGTCTCCTCCACAATACCTGCTCTCTCTAGGTTCAGGAAGCAACACTGCTCCCCCCACCTCTTGCCACTTTAAGTTTTCCAGCGTACATAGGTGGTACAGTCTGGTGGTCTGCGTCATTCCTTAGGAGACAGTTTGAGAAGCTGCAAAGAGCTTTAATCATGATTTGGCACCATCTCCTCAAAAACTACTTCTCTAGCTCAGAAGTCCTGCACCACAGCCTAACATCTGAAGAACACTTATCCTCATTCAGTCTCTTCTTTACCAGTTTCCCATGAAAAGATTTTTTCATTTCAACCAATCAAGTAGTTTGAGGAGTTCTGAAGGTCAGTCAGAGGTACAGGAAAAATCAGTATTTCCTTTATGTTGTATAAGTGCACACAGGGAAATGGTTTCTGCCCCCAAAACTCGTAGCCTGAGTAGACAAAAGTGAATAACAAAACTAAATGACCAGTCTTTACAGAGCATCTCAAATCTTAAGCAGTGCAACGCTTTCTCTGAAAAAGCAGAACAATCCTTCAATTTCTTTTTCACTTACAATGCACTTAATCCCATTCACTGTATATTTGCTTGCTGAAATGGAAATCAGAGCCTCGTATTAACAGCACACTCTGTTGGTACACTGGACTGTGTGGAACTGAGAGGTAGGTAGGCACCCCGTCCTGGCTTTGCTTGGAGCTCACCTCCATACAGAGGTCCAGTGAAGGGCCTGTGCACATCTAAAATCCCACCAGGGTCCTATTTTGAGACTTTATGTTTTGTTCTGTACATTATTTCAAACTGCACAGGATGCCAGAATGTGCCAATTGTCTTCAAATCTAGGGCAAACAAAGCATTCTATCTTTAACATGCCCTAGAACTGGTGAAATTTAAAGGCTGTGTAGAATTTTATACAAAGGAGTTCAGTGAGTTTAACAGATGTTAAATAGCATGTCCTTTCTCTGAGAATAGATACAACCTTTGCAAGATATAAATATTTGCTACAGTGAAAGATAATTAATATCACTGCCTTTACCCAGGAATTTCTTCAGATATCACCCATGCTCCTCGTGTTCACAAGAATTTTAGTTCAGAAAGGGAAGGCAGATTACGCACTGTAACATGGCGGCTAGGATGAAGACCCAGGTTTAAATCCTCCCACCAGTATGAAAGATGTCAAAGGTTTGAGACTAGTCATCCCTCAAGTTGCACACAGATTTTCACTGCTTGTGAAAATCCCAGAAAAGCTGGGGCTCCTGCCCAAGAAATATTGGGGTACCAGAATAAATATTGTCCTCAACAGAGGCCACAACAGACCAGAAGTAGCAGCATCCACCCCTATAAAAATTAGACCAAGTCCAGGCTTGGAGCACTGCACCTCTCTCTGCCATACCACTGTACCTGTTCTTCCTTCCTATGACCACAGGATGAAACAAGCTTTAGCTCAGGTGAAAAACAGACACTGGTGTACATTTCTTGCCATGCCTTCATATGATCAGACTACCCACTGTCATTAATCTGCTTGATGGTAGGATGGCTCTGCAGAGGGATCTGGATAGGCTAGATTGATGGGCCAAGTCTAACTGTATGACATTCAAGAAGAGTAAGTGCCAGGTCCTGCACCTGGGTCATAACAACCCCATGCAGTGGTATAGGCTTGAGGAAGAGTGGCGGGGAAGTGGCCCAGCAGAAAAGGACCTGGGGGTGCTGGTCGACGGCCGGCTGAACATGAGCCAGCAGTGTGCTCAGGTGGCCAAGAAGGCCAACAGCATCCTGGCTTGTATCAGAAATAGTGTGGCCAGCAGGACCAGGGAAGTGATTGTCCCCCTGTACTCGGCTCTGGTGAGACCGCACCTCAAATATTGTGTTCAGTTTGGGGCCCTCCCTACAAGGAGGACGTTGAGTTGTTCAAGCGTGTGCAGAGAAGAGCAATGAAGCTGGTGAAGGGACTAGAAAACCAGAAGTATGAGGAGTGACTGAGGGAACTGGGGTTATCTAGCCTGGAGAAGAGGAGGCTGAGGGGAGACCTCATCGCTCTCTACAACTACCCGAAAGGAGATTGCAGTGAGGAGGGTGTCAGTCTCTTTTCTCAGGTGACAAGTGATAGGACATGAGGAAATGGTCTCAGGTTGTGCCAGGGGAGGTTTAGGCTGAATACAAAGAAGAATTTCCTCCCGGAGAGGATGGCCAAGCATTGGAACGGGCTGCCCAGGGAATCGGTGGAGTCCCCATCCCTGAAGGTATTTCAGAGAGGTAGGGACATGGCACTAAGGGACATGCTTTAGTGGTGGGACTCAGTAGGTCATGTTGATGGACTTCATGATCTTGAAGGTCTTTTCAAACCTAGATGATTCTATGATTCTATTCTATGCTTCTATGAAATTGAAACAAATTATGTTAACCCAACTTCCATGGCTGAAGTTATAAACCTCACAAGAATTATATATTGAGAAAAGGTAACTGCACATAGTCAGCAGTAGCAATTCCATTTCGAATTATTCTACCTGATATATTATATGAGAAGTTAGCTATTATCTAGCTGAGCACCAATAGTGATTATTTATTCATTTGGAAATACATTTCTTACCAGACTGAAAAGTACTGCTTTTCTCTGAGCTTGAGCCTGCACAAAGAAGGCAATTTACGCATTCCAGAGAAAGCCTACACTGAACATCCCTACAATCTGTTTAAAATTCATCACCTGAGTTGCATGAGTCTTGTCTTCTTGTGAAGACAAAACTAAAAATCAGACGAGGAATACTGCAGCAAAAGTTTAGCGTGTGTTGGTGTTTCACTTGTAAATTGAGGTATTTTTCAGTTTTACTTTCTCAGCTATTTCAGATTCCTTTGTGCTGCAGTCTGATATGGTAGATAATTCATCAGCCTGTATGTCTTTTATTATTATTACCGTTACAAAAAATCTTGAGTTTAGGAGAAACAAAACAATAATTTTGCAATATTGTCACAACACACTGGGTTAGAATATAATAAACCTTGTTATTATGATCCAGGAATAGCAAGGAATCACTAAGCATGGTACGCAAAAGCATTCATTCAAAAAAGTGAAGGTTTAAAAAAAAAACATAGATAAAATGAAATTTCAAATGAAATGAGAGACTCAGAAAATACATTCTGCAGCAAATTAATCTTTCGGGTCAAAACTGGGATCTGTTCCCACTGCCTCCTAGTGCGAGACCAAGCCTTGGGTCCTTATCTTATACCAATATGTAATGACCGTTTGGGAGATCACCACTGAGGTGTAAATTGGCAAGCTCCACTAGCTTTTGGTGCATGGTATTGATTTAAATACACGGACAATCTGATGGTCCTAATTCGCATAATATATAAACATGATCAGGTGACCTGAGGAAATAACTTTAGCTCAACAGTTTTCTGCTTTGCTGCAGCTTGCAGACAGCAACTGCTCCCAGAGCCAACCGCACGTCTTCATTTTGGTAATTCCTTTGACCCCAGCAGGTCAGGCTGATAGCGCTTACAGGACAGAGCTGCCAGGGTGTTTGCTACTTTATAATTTGGTAATGCTAAATTACTGTTTTGAAGAGTTTGGATCTTTGGTGGAGGCGGGGTTTTTTTGAGCTAAAGGAGAAACTGCCCACCAGACAAGTTCTTTGGGCTACAAGGCCTAAACTGGGTAGTGCAGAGCTGCATTGTCCTTATTCTCTACTACGGCACTGCCACTGAATGGCATTTCACTCATCCTAAGTGATGAGTTTGCCACCCAAGCAGAAACACAATGAGCTGATGCAGATGAATTTCCGAAGCGCGTGAGGACCTCTCTGCCATGGAAGGCTGCCGGATAGCACTCCACAGAGTGCGCTGTTAGATATGAATTATGCATTGACACTTCACTCCCACATCATTATACCTTTCATTCTGCTGTGTCTGCACAGATAGGATTGATTCACACATCATACGCTGTAACGTTCATAATGGGCGAAGGCTGGAAACATTTGCACAGTGAGAAAAAAGAACATGAATAAGTACACATTTGGTATAACCCTATTAGTAGTTGGTCCTCTAGTTTCTAATGGGGCATGAAATGCCATGAGAAAGCTTTTTGCTTTTATCAAAATATTCCCTATTTAGGTAGTAATTCAGAAGTAGGCACTGGGGGCCTGATGCAAACTGTCTACTTGCATATGGTCTAGCAAGAGTGGAAAAAAAAACGTTGTGAATTTTGAATACAATGCTTTCCACAACAATGTTTTATAACAGCCCTGCCAAACATTCAGAACCATCATTTAAGACATCTTGCAGTACAGAGTGATCTCATCCATGCAGTAAATTAATCAGAACAGAAATGTTGCATATCAGCAGTGTCATTATGTGTCTGAAACACAGTGCATTGTTTTTCAGAAAAGAATAGACACTGAAAAATAATCTGCCATTTTTTGTCTCAGGATATTATATTTCTCAGCCAATCCTTTGTGTCTTTACCTTCACACTCAAGAGAGGATCCAAAATACTTATCAGGCATGCTGGCACAAATTTCTGAATGAGATGTTAAGCCAGGATTAATGATCATTTTTCCCCTATCAATCCACCTAAAATTGGATCAGTCTGAAAATCTGGATAAACACAAAGGTCTAAAAGTGACTTCCTACATAGAAGAAAGCAGCCTCTGCATGAGGATATCAATCTATCATTGTTTAAGGACATAACTAATTAGTTTGGCTTGGACTCTGATCTTTACCTCTCCTATTCGCTCCAGGATTGTGAGGAAAAAAAACCAAACTGATTCTGGAAACGGCATTTATATTCTGTATACACTCTTGTCCACAAAGACTTTCACTGTCGCAATCAAAGGATACAAAGAAAAGAGTGATTACTCAATCCTGTCCCTCGGAGAATTGTTAACAAAAACACAGCAATGATTCCACAGCAAATGCTTAGATTCATACCCAAGTCCTTGTGAAGTATGTCGAAGTAGTTACTTTCCACCTAACAAAGTCACATATAGTTTCAGAACAAAAACAATTTTCACTTTTAAGTGTTCAAGAAACTACATTGGAGCTATAAGGTGCGAAGATTTCTGTGGCCTTCTGGTTAGGCCCACAACACTCCAGGAAGTGTTTAATCATTTCAGTGTTTGCATCTACTCAAAACTCGCCACATGTTCAGCTTTCTAGAGTTCTGACTTTTACCTTTCAATTCCATTCACATCGGAAGTGGTGCAGGATTAGCTCAGATCAGGAACGTCAGTTTAAGGTAGTTCACAAATAATTACATTTTAATTAATTCTGATAATTTGGAAGCTGTTTTTAATTTTTATTTTATTTTTAAGCATGATGTCAAATCATGAATTTATTAACACAGAAATATTCCTTATCTTGACACTACACTAAAAAATGCATTTTTTAGGTTTAATTTGTATTTTGGGGGTCAATAGAATTTTTGAGTACAGACAGATCTGATACTTGTACATTTCAATTTTCCACTTTTTGTAGTAAACAGTGTATGAAAAACTGCACCATATCGAGATGTCTGTGATAAGAATACAAGATTGAATTTGTGGCTTGTTCATTTTTTCGTGTTCCTTTGAGAAAGGAATAAAATCAGATAAGAATCACACGTGAGAAAAAATAATCTTTCAGTCACTATTTTCATTTTTGTTCAAAAATTTACAGAGCAGGATCCCTGTGATTTTATATTTCTGCTGTAAGCTCCACAAAACCAGATCAGAATGGCAGCGTCAGCTGTATTTTCAGATGCAGAAATTCATTCACATTAAGCAAGTGGAGAATTCACAGCATTGAATTTTTGGCGTTTAATTAAGGTAATTAACTTTGTAGTCTAATAAGGTCAATGGAAAGAGGTAGGTACCTAACTGGATAATGGGGAATTGCCTTCTGGAGAAATGTCTCCACTGGCAATGCATTCCTTAGGTTCCTAACATAGACACCAAAGTTTGGTGCCCAAAGTTAACTAGTAACTACATTCCAGCTCTCTAAGGCAGCAATCATGGCAAAATATTACAGGATAATATATTAAGGAACAGTTATATATTACATATACACACACACAGTACATATTACTTTTTAATTTTATCAATGTTTTCCATGGCAGTCCACTTAAAACAGAGGCAGTGGTGCTGCTGAATAGATGAATGGCGCCTACTGAAAGGATTACGTTTTCAATTCTGCCTTGCAGGTAGAACTGGTCAAAACCATTCCACAGAATATTTTTCCAGTGAGATGCAGTAGTGTAAACAAATCCCAACTTTGTTTGGTCCAAAAATGACATGCCAGATGCATACACTGTAATCCTCACATTTCCTGTAGAGATGCTGCACATGTTTTTGCTTTGCTGAGTCATAAGCCTGCATGCTGCACGTGATCCATCCACTTTTCAGAGGGAATCTCCAAAAGATGCATAGCCAGAGAGACCCTTCAAATGCATTTGTTGGGTGGTGTGGTGATACACACCTCGTCTGGCCAGTAATTATGTGGCTATGGCCCATGGGAAGGGAAGCTGTGAGCACTCTTCCCTGCACCTTTTCTCCTGCCAGGGCACAGGGCTCAAAGCAACATGGCTGCAGCAGTGCATAGGGTCACCCTAAAGGAGAAGGACTCCTCAGAGGACTAAGTACATTTGCCTGAATTTGGACCCAGAAGAAATTCAGGAACAGGTAGAAGAGTACATTTTGAAAGAAGTGTGTACGATGTACAAAGAAAGACAGAATGAGCACTGATATTAGCTCTCCATAATTATTTCTTGGCTATGTTATTATTCCAATTTCCCTGAATTAATAATATTACATCTCTGAGAAGAAAACTAAGAGAAGTTTTATGTATCTTCAGGTACTTTAATATGCTAATTTTCTCATGTTTTTGCAAGCATGCACACTGATATTGAGGAAAAGTCTGATTTCTCAGAAGGGCTCTTTTATGTTAGATATTCATCTATATAATTATATTCTGGATTCAAGCTTTTCCCCAGTTGTTCGCCAGCTCCATACTAATAACTACTAAATGATAGAAAACGTCTTTGCAAAATGCTTTGCTCAAGAACAAGAGGGACGTTGGCCGGCAGAGCCTTGCCTTTATGCACCAGCACAGGACGGCTCCTCCTCCGGCAGCTCCACTCTCCTCCGCCTTGCACTGGAGGGGTTGGCTGCAGGACGGGCAGCCCAGCTCCCGGCTCTGCAGAGGTGGCTGTGCGGGGCAGGAGGCCCTGCCGGCTGTCAGGCTTGGTGCGTCTTTTTCATCCGCACCGCTCCGCGTGGAGCGTTCTGGCAGGTAAAGGAAATTTGTTATCTCGAGCACTTAGGGCAGTGATTAGAACTGTATTAAATGGCACTTGGAAGCCAACAGACTGAGAAGGCAGAAATGGGTCTGTGGTGCTGAGATGGGGAGAGTGCTACGATCGTATGGGAGGAAGTAAAATTCAACAAAAATCGGAAAACGAGCAAATGGATACGATAACAAATAAGAACCAGTGTAATGAAAGTGTCATGATAGGTGAGATGGAATAAACAAAAGCAAAGCAAATAGAGAAGTGAAGCTGGGAAAAGGATATTAAATCCTTTCTCTAAGCAGCACATCTAATTCTTATAGAAAGGACTGCACTACAGTGATCAGAGAGCACAGTCTAACAGGCAAGTGGGTATAATTAAATAGCACTAAAAATCTACTGACTATCCCAAAGGAAAATTAATTCCTTAAAATAGATTGCACCTTGGGAAAGAACTGGACACACATCACAGGATATGTCAACAATGCCATTACCCCCACTGCTAGTTAAGTAAGCTGCCAGGTTTACAGAGGCTTTGTGCCTGAGGAAAAGCAAAGATTAAGAAAATATGGCCAAATTTATTATACAATTCTCTCATACAAAAACAAAATGGTATTTAAAAAGAGGATAAAAATACATTAAACAATATTTCATACATAAAATACATAAAATGGTGTCTAGGTGTGTTGAGGCAAGGAAAAAGGGGAGCACACTTACTGAGGTGGCTTTGATAGACCTAGGAATTTACCCAACTCACTGCTACAGAATTTCCATGACACTTCAGGCTTCTTGCATAGTTCTCCAGAGAAGCACACTAACAGAAGACAATTAATCTTTTCACGTCCCGTTTACACATAGATACAATTTTGCAAAGTATTTAACTTGGGTTTGCTGCCTACTAAGGGAAGCCTGAAGTTTTCATAATCTGAAATATGAGACATACCAAGGAAACCAAACAATTCAGGAGATTTGATCTATGGATCAGCTGGACAGCTTCAAGCAGAAGTAGGATGCAACCCCATAACCCCAAGCAAAATCATGAATCCCTTAGAAATGCCATCATGATACCAAGGAAATGTAAATCCCAAATGTGACAGAAAATTTCATTCTCATTCATTCACAGCAACATATCTTCACAGCTTCAAGCATAGCCACAAAATGTATTACTCCCCATTCAAACTAAAATGAAATAAAATAAAAATTCATTTCTTCATCCTACATTGCCACATGTGTGAGCACGCCACAAACGTTCAACAGCTATTATAAATACACTGCATCTCAAGAGTGTTGTGGCAGTAATCCACAAGATTACTTCACTGCTTTTGCTTAGACAACCGTTTTAAGGGACCCTCCTGTCAGACACATCCTCTCCAGGGATGATGTGAGCATGGCTGGCAGAGGAGACCCAGGGAACAACCAACATCCCTGAAGCAGCTCAGGATGTCGGAGGACCCGTCATGGCCAGCTCAGCTTATTCCAGTTGAGATTTGGCTCTTCCAAATGTAAGCAAATGGAAACCATTGATTTTACCAGACTCACTTTCCTATGACATTCGGCTCACCCAAAAAGAAAAGTAAAAAGGATGTTGTGCCAGAGGCTGTTTTTTTCCCTGTTGAGTCTACTTGGAGGTGTGCTTGGAGTAAAGAAGCTAACTTCATTCTGTGTATCTGAAAAGAATTTTCATCCATTTAAAAAACACTAGCTTTGTGTAACAGTGTATGTATCCAAAATGCAACAACAACAACAAAAAATAAACACAGTAAAGAGTAAACAGCTCAGTTTCTGCTCAAACACCACATCTGTTTAGAAAAATCCAGACTCAAATATAAGCACGAAACACAACTTGAAGTCATTTTCCAACATTTAAGCTATTAAATAATGTGTACTTATAAAAAAAAATAAAATCTACAGAGAATTAAGTTGTATTGGCTACTTAAAATAATTCTCAGTCTGGTCAGGTACTGGTGGCACTCTTCATATTTCTTATGCAAGAAGAAGAAAAAATTACTACAATTCCCCATGGACAATATGCAGTTACTACTTTTTCATCAGGGTTGCACAACACTGATCTTGACAAATGAATCCTGTCAATTTGTCTTTTTTGCCATAAACTTCTTTTGAGATCAGTTTTGCTCTTGAGGCTGATCCAGTCCCTAAGAAAATGCCCCACTGGTCACAGTTGTCCCCATCAGATAATACTGTAGTTTATCCTTAAATTTCCTTTGATCTGTGAATCAAAAAAAAAAAAAAAAAAAAAGAAAAAGAAAAAAGAAGTAAAATGGAAACCAAACTAGCAAAGACACTATTTATTCCTGTGGAAATAAAACATATAAAAAATTCTGCTTTTATCAGATGAATGTCCCCAGGGCAGAATATTTGTATTTGTGAAAAAACTTATGTTAATCTGAGGACAGCAGATTTATGTTTACCTCTAAGCACATATCAAAAAAAGAAAGAAAAAATTCCACTTTGTGAGGTGAATCTTCATGACCCACTGAGGCAACCCACGTAGGTTGCCTTTTTTCAGGAAAATCACCATGCCCCACTCTTCCTTCTTAACAAACAGCCACAAATAGCCATTTATGGCACCTCCAGGAACTTTTTAAAAATAGACAGCTAAGAGTGGGACACATGCAGAGCTTGTTCTGGGATCCACTTCTTCCCTACGTCATCCTCATTAACAGGGAACAGTCACCAAATTAGCTGATTCGCACACAGCTCTCATGTGAGCTCATTATTATCTCCACTCCATGGATTTTTCTTTGAAAAATTATTAACCTTATCACAGTCAACTTAAAACAAAAAAAAGTGCTATTTCAGTGCGTAAAAATGTGAGAGGCCAGATGTTGCTGAGCCATCCGATGCAGAGTTCACATCGTTCATGGCGCTTGAGGAAATCTCAGGCCCGTCTCTCTGGGATGCTGCCGTGAGCCACCTGCCCCTTCCCAGCTGGCCAGGGAGGAGACTCAGAAGAACTTAGTATTTATGTTATGTGTTACTTGCTTCTGCTTCGTAATACTCACGCCATTCTTAGGAACCCCTCTCCATCTATTTTTTTATTTTCTGGCAAGACTGGCTTGAGTCCCTCTGTAACCAAGCATTACCTCGGAACCATCGTCTGTGTCCTTCAGATGGAAGTTGTTTCACTCCCTTAAACAATGGTGAACAAGTATTTAAATGGCTTGTCTATATTGCATTGAAGTTTTATCTAATTAGAGTAGAGGAGGAAAGAAATATATTCTCTGTAGGCCTGCTAATTTTTTTATTTCTATGATTGTTTGTTTATTTATTCGTTTATTCATTATTTGAGAGCATTTTGTTGCTCTGTATAAAGACAGGTTTGGGGGGATATGCATTTGCACACTGCAAAAGCACTGACAGTGTGCTTCTTTCTGAAGTTTCTCATCTCATCTCATAGTTTCCACACAATGGTCTCGTTCGCGCACCAAGCAACTGCTGCACATCATTCCAAAACTGAATGACTGACACCTCCTGAAAACCTTTAGTCTTCCATCCATATGCCTCCCAGCACAAAATAGAAAAAGAAAAGAAAAAAAAAAGCTAACAAGGGCTGTATAACTCACAAGATTGAAATACATAAATAAAGGTTTCATCTTTTAGGCATAAAGAAAACTTCCAACTAGATCATTTCTTCAGCTTCTGTATGGATAAACAAAAGCAAGCAGGAAGGGAGCAGCAAATGGCATACCAGGAGATGACACTTAAAATAAGCTTCCTGGGACAATTAAGATCACATCACCTGGGGAAAAACTGCTCTGATATTCACATTTTGCTAAATGTTGAATATGTGAGAGTTCGCAGTCAATTCTGAACATATCTTAGGAAATACATAAAGTAAGGAAGCACAAAGTGTCCAAAACAGCATCTCACATTGTGACAACAAAAAAAAAGGACAAAGGAGGATTTTTTTTATAAACCCCTAAACTTGAAAACCTATGAAAAGCCTCTCAAACCGGTGGCGTGAATGAAGTCAGACAGAATGGTGTATGTCTTCCCTTCCACCGAGTGCTCCCTGTAGGAACAGGTTAGGAGAGAAATTAATTTGAAGTTGTACGGCAGCACGGATGCTCTCATACACTCTCTGCTGCAGTGACCCTGACATCTGGCTAACTGATCAGTGGCTGCACTACAGGGCACACCAGGCTCCCGGATTCCTTCTGTTCAGCTGCAGATTCCCAAGAAATTTCCCATTTCAGAGGGGCTGAGTGTGACAGCTCTGCACCACCCTGGGGCAGTCCGATGTTGTACTTGCTTCAACAAGGAAGCACAGAGAGAATTCGGCATTTTCAGCACCACTTTTAGGGATGTGTACCCCATCTAGGAAGTTCTTTTTTCCTTCTGTTTCCTGTTCACATCCAAAAATATAATTGTCACTGACAGAGCTTTTATTTAGAGTCTGATGATTAAGTAATCATTTTAAGAACCAAATTGGTTCTGAAGCTAAGTTACATATTTCTGTCTCTTTTGACTCATTTATGATAAATCTCTTCTATTTATTTTAAAGAAAGGAGGACTGTGGATTCAGAGCCTGGTCCCTGGCTGTTCTTCCACTATGCAGTATTATAATCAACTCAAGGAATATAAACTAAAAACAAAAAATACCTTCTTTCTCTTTTGGCCTTTGTTTACCTCCTACCAAACAAAAACGTCTGAGAGATTACAGTTTATTGTTACTGGTTCCCATTATAACAGACAAGGCTGAACTAAATCTAAATCCTACCTGCTAAACTAGCCTCCAGTCCCTTGGGATTCTTTTCCTGGGGCTCCAGCCCACCCCTGCTTTATGGCAGCTCTACTCTTTCACTGTGTACAACATGACTCCCCAACAGTATATTTTCTTTTTCATTTGCTAGTTTCCTCATCTAACTTTACCACAACCAGTGTGCAACTTTTCACACTTCCTTTGACTGCTCTTACCATCCCTTTTGTCCGTGTCCATAATATATAGTCATGCATCCTCCTCAAGACCAGCTGTCAGGATGATGCCGTTGATGTTTGCACTCCTGTAATTTTTGCCCATGCTTCCATTAAAAGTTGTGTTTTGAAATGTCACAACTGGCCTTGTTTTTGTTCTGTTATTAGCACAACTGGGGTATGTTGGATTACCAAGGAAGGATAGTTGCCAAATAAAATGTTTGGCATACAAGTCTGTGAGTGACAGATCCGCTATGAAATGAAAATTTGGAGTACACAAGCCTAGAATATATGCTACTGAAGACAGAGGGCACACAGTGTGTATACATATTTTGTTCAGTAGTGATGGTGCTGTTGCTGCTGTTAGGTATTGAGTGAAAAGCTTTGCAGGGAGCAGGTATGTGTACTATTTTAGCTCAGCTACAGCTCACAGCATGTTCTTGGAGTTAATCTCCTGATTGTTCCCAGTTACCAGATTTTTGCTTGCATCCCTGAGCAGTTCTGGGGCACACAAGTGGCATCGCATCTAGATGAAGCTAAACTGGAAGGCATGGTCCAGAAGTGTAGCCCAAAGCAAGCCTACCACTAGCAGGCATCTCATGAGAGCACAGTGGAGCTCAGCCACCACAGATGCCTGCAGCCACTCGAGTGGGGCTGTCTGCTGTTTTGGTCAATGGATCTACAGCACTTTCTGCTAATGCAGAGAGAGCCTCGTGCCCAGACATGTCTAAAGACACTGTAACCAAAGATGGAATAGCCTCCCAGAACTAAAATGTCTTAAGTTCTCAGGCCTGTATTATTTTCACCTGATTGTGAGGACAAGATGCTCATCACAGAAACAAGGAGATGATGCATTTTTGTTTTTTTCCATACAAAATTAACTGCTTGACCTAGGTAGTAAGAGGCTATTTCTATTTACTATTGTTATGAACTAAGCAACTTCACAATGTTCCCCCCCATAACAGATTACCCCATGATATCATGGGTCGAGGCCACTTAGTGATAGTGATCCTCTCAATTCGAACTGATTTGTAATTTTTATACTATTAAGTGCATATAAACTTGATGCTTTAGGATTTCACTCCTATTTCAAATTACTTTTCGCATTTGCTTCTTTGGGAGAAGTGTACTTGTATAGCACCTTGCACTATAGACATGCTGTCAGGGCACGTCTACACAGATATTAAGCATCTCTATTGGCTTTCCAAGACAGGTGAATAAAAGCAAGGACTGGAGTTGAAACTGTGGAGCCATGCTAGTGCTCCCTTGACACAGCACGTTACCCTGGGCTGTGCTCTCCAATGATTCATTTAAGCTTTCTTTGGACTGAGCTGGCTGCGCTTGCCTGTAGACATCCAAGTAAGTATGTCCTTACAAGCCTCTGGGGGCTTCCATGGGTAAATGTCATGTACTGCATATCTCTCAGAGTTCTGAAAAACTAGATTTCCAGGAAAGTGAAAAGCAGGAATAGTGAAGGTGATTTTCATTCAAGTAATCTTGGGTTATTTGAATGGGCATACAACAGTGAATTTCTCCAGTTTGTTCATATTCCTCAGGGTTGCTTCTTGGTGAAATGTGTAACTTTCGGTCTGTGCAAAAATGAAAAAAACACTTACTCAGCTCCTGGCACCTAACTATGACTAGTTCTTTTTCCTTTTCTTTTTAAGAAACAAAAAAAAAAAAAAAACAAACAAAAAAACAAACAAAAAAACAAACAAAAAAGGAGTATTGGCAGGTTCATTGTGGCTGTAAAGAGCGTTTTAAAAAGACTCTCCATCTCTGCAGGGGTGGCTCTCTGTCGGGAGTTGGCATGTAATCTATTGTCATGATCTCAGAAGTCCTACAGTGTACGTCCTTCTGTCCTGCTATTAACCCAAAAAACTAAATCCAATTAGCTCTTCTTGACACAGCTTTCAATAGATCTGTATACTTATAGCATTGTTTTTTTCTTTTTGTTAAATCAAAAACGGATTCTCAGTATTGCTGCAGTTGCTAGAATTCCTGCACAGGAAGGAAAAACAATGGAACTAGTGAATATTAATATTGCTGTATACACTGATAGGGCTGGACAACCAGGAAAGACCTCTAGCACATCTCCAAGCACCTGGTTCAATATCAAACTTTATAATTATCTTTCTTCCTTTGCAGTGACACATACCTGGAAAAAACTCACTTTTCCAGTACAGAGTCTTGCTTTGCATCTGTTGATGCACTGAGGACAGAGAACTAGCAGACAGCAATATTTAGAAGTGCTTGACATTAGCCTAACCCTACTCCAATGAAGTCTGAGGCTTTACCGTTAAGAACATTTGGTGCAATCAAGCCAAATTACAGCACTTTTGTAAATCCCACACTGAAAATACAAGTACTTGGCTGTACCGTGCCCAGCATAGTAGCTCCCTGGTTTGTAATGCAATGAGGAATAACACCTGTTTTAAAGAAAATGTTGAAAACAGTTGCTGCTGCAAGCAGAAACCCATTTCAATGGGCATCAGATATACAGCACAAATGGGAAGAGAAGAGGGTGACAGCAAAGTGGGCACAAATAAATAGCACCCTGTTTTTTGTAGTACTAAAATTAGATGACATGTAAGACACCAAGGGTACACCTTTTGCTCTCTCAGTTTCACAGATAGCTTTCCTTATTTCAAAGACAGCTGACCCTGCTCTTTGCAGTTGCTCATGCATATCTCTGACTTGTACAGACACACACAATTTCTGAACTTAAAGAAAACTGGCATTTGCTTTCTTGGTGCAGTAAGCCATGTCTCTGTCTAAAACCCCACAGGTTCATTTAGATCACTGCATGTTTTATTTCCAGATCTGAACACAGCCCCAGGGAAACATCCTAGCCTTTCCAGATGAGATCAGAGAGCATATCCCTGTGTCTTTTTATACGGGTGCTTATTTTGCTATTGCATAAAATGCACAGCATTACCTGTGGACAAATATAGCTAGCAAGAGTCTAACTTTTCTGGCTCATAGTGTGACCAAAACCATTCTACAGCATGTGACAAAACTCCAGACAATAAGGTGCTGAATAAAAGGTGGGAAGTTGTTTTCAAAGGAACCCCTGTCTAGCAAGGGGCATAGCCCGCTTTCAGAAAAGTTAACTTTATGTAGGATGGAAGGCCTGACATTATACTCTACATACGGGAAAGTACCATTTCCTTCGCATCAGTGCCTACACACAAGTCAATACTTATCTATAGCTGTATCTGGAGGCTAACATCATAGGCTTTCTATATGAGAAAAGTTAAACTTTACTCTGTACAAGAAAATGCCCTCCAGGGGCAGAGGGCAGAGCACTATAAAAACCATGTTTGGGTGACCTTGGAGTGCCATGTCAAAAAACATACAACACCACAGCAGGGTTTTACAGGGCAGAGCTCACCTCTGCAGGGCAGTTTGGGAGATGGGATGGCTTTTTTTGGGAGATGAGAAGATGCTGCTCCTCTCAGGGCATCCTTTTCTGACAAAGAGGAGAGAACGAGCAGAAGTGAAAGCACAGATGCACGCTCCAAGCTGTGAAATTCCTGCTAGTATTGTTTAACCTTTGGAATTTTTCTCTCAGGACCACAATTTCCCATTAGTTAGGATGCCTCCAGAGGGAAAAGCAATCACCCACCTTTCTCTTAGCTGTTTCTTTCCTTTTCCCTCAACTAAACAGCACCTTGTTTAGCTGCAACTAAAATTTGGATTTGACTGCTAATACTCAGGGGAATAAAGACCAGCTCACAGCTCAGGCTCTACCTTTGGGGATGGAACGGCTAACAGATGGAATCGTGCAGAGAAAATGAGATGCAGATACAGCAAATAGCAAGAGGGGTACAGGCAGAAGATTATCCTCTCCAGCTTATCCTTTTCATGTTTATGGATAAAAGAAGATACTCAATGAAATTTGGAATGGAGAAAAGAAAATGCTCCTTGATACTAAGAATAATTAACTTGCAGAACGTGTCGCTACAAGGTGATACTGAGAACAGAGAGGTCAGTGGGATTCAAGAAAAGATGAAACACACACATGGAGAATTAGAACAGCTGTGATTACATCAAATAAGATTAAATGCAGAATTCATGCATGGTAGTAGTAGGTGAAACACCAGAGGATAAGAAGCTAGGAAAGAGTTTTCTTGAGGCATAACTTTACAGGGTTTCTAATTTCTTCCTTTCAAACCTGTAACACCAGACAGTCTGACATTGAGAACTGGAATGAAAAAGCTCCAAACATGCTTATATTGTAATTCCTCTCCTTTATGTAACAATTTCTAGGAACTGCCTGTTCTACAGCAATAAATGCTCTAACTGTTGAGCTAAAATTGCATATCTGTATTTACCTAGGTAAAATTAACCTTCTGTTTCCAAGCTGCTTACAACTGAGTGTTTCACACATGACTTGGGGACAGTATGCAGCCCTGAGTCCACACTACATTACCTCACTCTCCCACCAAAGACCCCCTAAGAGGAACAGCACCTGTTTAAACCTTCTCTTCATGTACACCAATAAATTACAAAACTCCTCTAGCTCACAGAGTAGGGAGAGCTCTCTAATAAATCCACAAACCACCTTTAATTTAACATCTGGGTCTCCAAGTGGCATTCTAATATCGGTTTTGTGATCTGTGGAAAGTAAACTCCAACTGCTCACTGAACTGGGCATAAAGCATGTCTGGCAATTTCACAATTTGGTGGATAAATACTTGTGCTTGGGCAAAAATAAAACAACAGATTCTGACTCCAAGGGGAAGCCCATTTGCTGTGATTTATATACTTACTGCAGTGGATAAACACTAATGCCATCATGATTGCCCGTTGTAAAAAACCTGTCATCTGTAGCAACCTGTCTTTTCCACTGGGGCCAACTGTGCTATCTGACGATAAGCAATAAAGCTCTGGAAGGTGACTGTAAAAGTAACAGACTGTCAGCAGCAGTCAGAGTTGTCATTGTTTTGTCACTGCCAGTTATTTGAATGTTTAAGACTTACACAGCCAGGAAACTTGCTGCCTTTCTTCCAATTTGGTTGTTTTTTTCTTATTCTGGCAGAAATACTGAACATTTTGAGTCTTAACTTAATACAAAGGCATCCCTAATGAAAGAAAAATGAATAAATCCCTTATTGCCCATTAGCTGCAAATACATTCTTATACTGTCTTGGTACTTTTATAAGCACATTCATGTGACTTGCTAGATTTCTTAGTTCATACTGCAGTGTTCCTTCCAGTTTGGGGCACAACACAATACGCCAGGATAAGAGAAGTGTATTTGGGAATTTCATGACAGTTTTTGCAATAAACCCCGCATTCCATAATCTCTTAAGAATGTTGCATGCTGGAAAGTACTTCAGTTTAACTAGAAAACATGCATAAATGCAGTTCCACATACTTAAGATTATCATCAACCTGCCAATTCACTCTTATCTAAGATTTTTTCATTCCATTTCCTTTTCTTTATCCTCCCTGTGTCTTCGGTGCTTGAGCTCGTGATGACAGGAGATAGCAAGACTGCAGTAAAGAGCTATTGTAGCAGAACTCCAATCACTGAATCTCATAAAAACGATCACCTTTATAAGGCAAGTCTGTTAGCTTCAGAAGCAGCCTCCAGCTTCAATTTTGAGGGCTGTGAGGGCACGGGAAAGGAGCACACATTGAGTAACGGTGATGGGTAGGAATTTGGAGGGCTATAAGCTACCTTAATACATCAGCAAAAGCCTACAGCCAAACAGCACAGTACTGCTTCAGAAGGTCTGCCATTCCTGTTATTATATATGGTCCATACATATAAACTGTATCACCATATGCAGGTATCGCTGTACAAATGTATTGCCCACTTTCCTAGCATTTTTGTGTCCTTCCTGCATATTGCAGTGGTCTGAGTCACTGAGAAAACAGCACACAAGCCCCAGCTCCTCTTCCACCACCACCTTAAAAGACATCATCTCCCTCAGTGGCTCTCTGCTGTCTTTGCAAGGGCTTTTTTTCTTCTTTCTGATTCAAACACAGATGTTTATGAAGACACCTGTGAATATTCTGCATTTTAAAGGGCTTTTACAATAAGATGAAAAATTCGCTCTTTGATTTTATGCTTTACTTATCATCCATAACATAACAGAACAGGGTAAATTTTGAGATGTGTGAAGGATGTAGATCACACTTTTTTGAATAATAAACACCAGTGTACTTCTGAACTTCCTATGCTGCTTGATTTCTTGAAACATGTTTCCCTGTAATGAAGAAAAAGCTGAGCTATACTGATGGGCCTGATGTTCCAGAAATTGCTATCAAAGCTTTTGCCTTTGATGTCTGTCTGCGTCCTGATTGCACTGTCTCCCAGGCTAGAGAGGAAAGAAAGATATTGTTGGCATAATGCTGCATGGCTTGAATGGAACTAGCATAACATCTTAATCCACTCTTGCCCCACAAGGAACACAAATCTCACCAGATCTAATCTTTCGCAAAAACACAGGCTTCACCGCAACAGCAGCATCAGTTTGGTTTTGATTATAAAACTTCACAGAGTGTAGAATGGGGAAACTTGTATTCTGGCTATCTCAGCTATAATCTAGTTTTTGAGTTCAGAAATCAGACACATCTGATTTCTTAAGCCAAAAAAATTTAAGTCCCTTTTTCAGTCACATTTTCTAAGAAAACAAGGTTTGCAAAATGATGCTGCCTGCTCATCTATTTCAGTCTTGCTAGCACCAATAACTAAACTACTGGCCAACTTTAGCCAAGTTTGACAGATGATAAGAGGTCTCAAAGTTACGGAGTTCCTACAAATTTTGTGACAAACTGTTTGAGGACTGCAGTAAGCGGCCTCACTGAGAGTAAAGTACAACAGTTACCTGCAGGTTTGGTCTGATGACTGTGTGTCTCTTGGAGACAACTCTACTGCCTCCTGGCAGCTAGTAGTCTGGGGGACAGGCGTCTGGACTTTGGGGAAGGAAGAGAACTACAAGTGCTGCTGTGGGGAGGATCTCAAGAAGGAACAAGAAAGGCAACTGAGATTACAGTGACTACAGGAGGGGAGAAGCAGAAGACAATTCTGGGCTTCATTAGGTCATCAAACACTTTGTTTCCTGGACCCTTCTTAATTCTTTTCTTTCTTTCTCTCTTTCTCTCTTTTCTTTCTTTCTCTCTTTCTCTCTTTTCTTTCTCTCTTTTCTTTCTTTTCTTCCTTCCTTTCTTTCTTTCTTTTCTTTCTTTTTTTCTTTCATTCATTCTTTTCCTTTCTTTTTCCTTTCTTTTTCCTTTCTTTTCTTTTTTCTTTCCTTTTTCTTTTTCCTTTTTTCTCTCTCTTCCTCTTCCTCTTTCACTCTTTTGCTCTTTCTCTCTTTCTCTTTCTCTTTCTCTTTCTCTTCTTCCCTCCTTCCTTTACTTGCAATGTAGACATCAGCGTGTGTCAGAATAAATGCAGCATCATTATCCAGCAAAAGGGATCTAGCAGTTACATTTAATTCTTTAGTATGCAGTACAAACAAACTGAACAGACCCAGATCCTTGAATGATGTAAGTCCATGTGGCTCTTTGGAGGTCGGGGAGCTCTTCAGATTTATATCAGGCTGCACCCAAAGTATTGCTGTGTATTTTGAGATGAACAATGTGTGGAAGAAAAATAAAATGAATAAACGATAACTTTGTTGCAACCTTGTATTTTATATGTTCACAGTTATCTCTCCTTTCTTTGAGCAACACACTCCAGAGTCCATCAAGTCCATCATAAAGAATGGCAGGAGATAATTCATCCAAAAATACAGAATGCATGATTCCTAGTAGCTGTAGGAGTGATAGAATGACCTCTCTTCACCTTAAAATACTCAGGCAGAATCACAGGTACATGGAGGACCCAGAGACCCCTGTAATATTCTATGTGCGAATACAGAGCAGATTTCTGACTTCGCAGCACACCATTCAGGGTCCTTCTGTTTCGTTTTGGCACACATCAAATAGAAATCTGCCAGGCTGCCTGCAGTTCTCCAGTCAAGAGCAGGTTTCACAAATAGTGGGGGTTGCCTGCTGCCCCCCATTCATACAGAGAGCTCAGTGACGATGACAGGGACTATCTGTCCTGTGGAGACTGATATATTACCCCGTGGCTTACCTGCAAAAGCTGATTACTTTGGGTTCCTTCTCTCTGAATCATTTTTATAAACAGTTTTGCCAGATTACATTTAAATGCAACCCTTTTAATCAGGTTACTCAGTATACTACAAGCAAAATTATGACAAGATGGATGCCGTTATTGCATTACCTATTTTTATCTTCATTGATTCTTCTGTATCTTTCATGAATCACCCTACTGAAAATGTGACAGGTTTATGTCAGTCACAACAGGACTGTAACAATATTAGCTCTACCATGAATTCAGAGTGACACCAAAATTGTATCATACTTGACCTTATTTGATATATTCGTGTACTGAATCAGAAGCTAAGCTATACGAAGCAAGGGAAAGTTCTTTCTAACAAGACATTCTTCTATATAAATAGAGATCTGTGCTTTTAGTGTTTGCTGTGCTAGCTCCAGTCACACGATCATATGTAAATAATTACATTATTGCTAGAAACAGTGGCTAGAAGACATTCCAGCTCTCTTCTTATTCACACCTGTTTATAGCACTATCAGTAGCTGGAATAATTTACACCTGACAACATCTGTTCTTATTATAAACCAGTGATTTTTGACATTCTTTCTATGCCTCTGCTTTGGTGAGAACAAGCAAGGCAGAGAAGGAAACCTTTGCTGAAGTGGGAGATCTTGACAAAATCAGCAGCTGGAGTAAAAGGAAGCAGGAGGAGGACTTTTAGCATTGATTTCCTCAAACTAATGAAATCCAGAACTTCATTTGCAATTTGGATGAACTGTAGTAAATTGTCCAACTGTTCTCTTCTGTCAGAACAATACACTTGCCAGAACCTCATCAGTATAAACTGGCACAGCTTCATTGACTTTGGGAGAGACGGAGCTAAAATAGCTTCTGGGTCATATTTTTTTTCTGAGACCAAGTGATCTGTCACTTAAAGGAAAGAGGATCAGAAGAGATGATTTTGTACCCTGTTTTCTCACAGATTTTCTGTAAGAACTCACAGATAAGAGCAAGGGCTTGGTTTCTTGGTTTCAAAGAAGTTTCACAGTTTTATCTGCTGAAGATAGGCAGTATAAAGCTCGTGTCAAATCAAACTTCCTGGGGAAGCTGTACACTCACTGGGCTTTACCTGTTGCCCATAAAGTTTATGATAAATTGGTTACTATGGAAGAAGGACTGAGTTTTGAATGTTTGAGAAAGGTATGCCCTCTTCCTTCAGCCACTGCCAAAAGTAGGAGATGATTTTAAATATGATGTATGATAAAGGAGCTTGTCAGCACTACTTTACTTACTAGGAATCAACATCTTAATTATAAGCCTTGCCTTGAAGGGGTTAAATTCAAAGTATGTTCGACCGTAATCTTTTTGTATCCTGCCTGTTTTAACTTACAGAAATAATGAAGGAACAGACTTGCACGTATTAATATTCTAAAATGTGCAACTGAATATGTTAGTTATTCCCTCTAAAATGCTTCTTTGATTCTTGTTAATTATGTAATATAGATTAATTCAGCAGTGATAACAAGATGTAAAAAAGTGACAATTTGACATGAGCAGTAACTATATTACATTCAGATTTTTCCCGTGTATTTGGAATTATGGGTCAACAACCAGTGAAGAGGCTTTATTAATAGAAATGTACATTCATATTAATTATAAAATATCACAAATCATTACATCATTCTAAGAATTTTAATAAAATACTCTCTTGATATTGCAAACAGCTGAGCTGCAAATACAAAAGCCAGTAATTCCATCATTGATTACATCTCCCCAGAAAAGATGGTCCAGCATCTTCTAAACTAACTTAGTTATTTAAATTATTTAAAAATCCCATTTCTTGCTGTGCAAACACACAGTCAACTGGTATCAATGAGCAGCCCAGTCTCCCACCTAAGAAACTCCAGCCCTTACAACAGCAGTTAAAAGACATTGGAGAGAAATAGCTTCACACCACTCATTTTATGTGTTATTAAAAATGAGCAATTCCAATATGTATGTCATGGAAATAATACTTACCAATATTTCCCCATAGTAGCTGTGGTGGGTTGACTTTGGCCAGCTGCAAGTCGCCCACCCAGCCACTCTCTCACACCCCCTCCTCAACATGGCAGGGGGACAAAATAAGACAAAAAGGCTTGTGGGCCAAGATAAAGACAGGGACATCACTTACCAGCTACCATCACAGGCAAAACTGACTCGACTTGCAGAAGATTAATTTAATTTATTGCCAATTAAAATGGATTAGGACAGCGAAAAACACAAACAGATTGAAACAACACCTTTCCCCTAACTTCCCCTTTCTCCAGCACAGGCTCTCCACAGGCTGCAGGGGCATCTCTGCTGGGGCAGCGGGGACACCTCCTGCCCCCCTCCTCCTCTCCCCTGGGTGTGGGCAGAGGCGTATCTAACACCATTCCCCTCACCGCTCCCTGCCCTGTGGTGTTTGCCCTCCCTTCCCCAGGCTGGCCCCGCGGCACCGCCATCTTGGCACCGGGGCCTGGCTGTGCCCTGCGGTGGGGCCACTGGAGCCGGCTGGAACCGGCTGTGTCCGGCACGGGGCAGCCCTGGCCTCGCCTCACGCAGCAGCCCCGCAGCACCCTGACACTGCCTGGGCATCTGCACACAGCATGCCAGTAAGGCCAGCTTTTTGGTAAAAGATGTTTCTGGGAGCAGTTTCAATAAGTCATAAGCATTATTTCTAAAGTTTTTGTTTTCTTGCACACAATACTTATAAAACACTACGTAACCCAGAAAACAGGTCAAGACTGACTGGTGACATTTCTCATAGGAAAGAGGGAAAGTGCTAGGGGTAAGTACAGCTGCCCAGAAGCACCTGTGTACTGACAGTGTATAATAACAATTTAGCGCTCACAGAAATATTCAGGATAAAGATTCATACAATGGCTTCCTGGGATTAATTTTGTGAAAAGGAAGAAAAGGTGGGATCTAAGCCACCCTTATGGGTGCTTATGGACTTGCAGAAATAAATTAGTACATAAGTGATTTTAGAACAGTAGTTGGCATATTAATTATTCTGGATTTATAAAGAACAATTATCTTTTCCCTCATCACCCTTTCTCATTATCTTGCTGTGCAAAGTATTTCACTTTGTTATGGAAACCTGGGCTAACTTTTGCTTATATAAAGAAATAGTCTATGAAATACTCTGATTAACGCAAAAGAAGTAAACACACAGAAACACCACTATGTAATGCAAAGAACCCGAGGGCATAAAGCATATAGCCATCTAATTAGTAGAAAATACTTTCCTTTTTTTTCCTCTGACTCTATGCTAATTGCAGCACTCCTAGAAAGGCTGAGTGAGACGTATGCTGACCTCCCCAACTGTCTCTGCTGATGGACGGTTTCACACGGCAGATGGGGCCTCAACACACACTTGGAAGACACTGCCTAGTATTCCCAGCGTGCTTGTGACCACTGTTTTCCTTTCAACCTAAGGAAGATGCTGATGCTCCTCCATGTGCTGCTCCTAAAAGAAGGGGAGTGCAGCTGCCATGAGGGGAAGGAGAGAGGTGCCAAGCTACCGTGTCTCCCCTCCATGAAGGTGATCAGGGCAGCATACAGGAGAGGACGTGGGGATCCATGATGCTGGCACTCTTCCCACGTCGGTTAATGTCCTCTGGCCCCATGTAGTGTCTAATAAACATGTAACAATTTTGAGCAAACAGCATTCGGGGCAGCTGTAATGTCTGGCTTTTGAGTGCATGTGTGGATGCACGCAACACAATTCATAAGAGGAAAAGAGACTAAATTCACCCTTTTATACAGAGGCAACAGAACTGTTTGCAATGCTCAATCCTGTTGGTACTATGTTGCTTTAAAGGAGGCACGCACTCATCTCCCCCCCAGGGGCCTGTGTTAGGCACAGAAGGAAGGAAACACAGATGAGATCTCCCCACATCGGTAGAGCTGAGAGAAGAGGGCTGGAAGCCAGGAATTCAGCCTGATACAGGCATGCATCTAAGTAAAACAGCAGTGCAAAAGTATTTCACTTGGAAGCTGCAGGCAACTGTTTTCTTAAAACACAACTGTATATCATACCTACATTGGGCAACTATAGAAGGTCTATGTAGATGAGCAGATAAATGTCTCTTGCTGATTTTCCTTCATGACAGATCTGATGTCAAGATGACAGCATAAGGATTACAGTTTCCCCGACCACTTGCTCCTCAGGGCAGATCCCACACTCACTCCAACTGCAGATGCTTTTTAATGTCAGTACATGGATCAATGACGGGACATGGTCCCCAGGGAACAGCCAGGCACCCTAGTTGAAAAATAGAAAGACTGGGGCAGCAAAGTGTGCAGTGAGCCACACTGATGCAGGACAGATTCTTCATTTCAAAAAGAAAAATCTGCATTCTTCAGAAAACAGTGTTCAAAAATTTAATCTTCATTCAGTTCAATGGAGCAGCTTTATAATTTACAGCACCAGATAAAGCTAGAAGATGTAATGTGAAATATCTGAAGCAGTTCTTCTCCTGTATTAAAATGCACCTTGGGCAACAGAGCTTTAACTTCTCTTAACATATGTTTCTAGCAGATAAACAAACAATTTGGACGTGAAATGAAAATTTTCAAGATAGTTACAGTCAGAAAAGCATCAACTCATATTAGACTTCAGCTGCAGTGTCCCACGGATAAGTTTTTGGGGTGGTTTGGCATAGTTAAAAGCAAGCAGCTTTGGGAGAATAAAAAGGTTTTTGTGTACAAGTTGTTGGATCAGAGATAGCAAGAAAAAAGACATCATTTTACATCAAAATTCTCAAAGTGGCTTTGGTGGCAGGATCGAACCATACACTGGAGCACATGGCCAGGGTAAGCTGTCAGAGAGAGGGGAAGCAGAAACAGAGGGGGCAAGGCTGGGAAGTTTAAAGGTTCCTGCACAGACGGGCAATGCACTTGCATTGAACTGCATTGACACTTGGCTTCCTTACAACCATGGACTCCCTTGGCTTTGTGGACAAAACCTTTAGTCACGTGCATGGTGAACTTTGCATTCAATTGCTTCCGCTCTGCTCCGTGGGGCTTTGTGCGTGGCAGAGAGCTGCCAGTGAGTGCTGAAGTCATCCTTACACCACCACTGCGACAGCTTAGCATAGATCACAGAATAGCAAATCATCCCCAGTGAAGTTCGGCACAGACCCAGACCAAATGGTCTCTTTTCAGAGTCCCCCTACATGCTGGCTTATATGCACTGAATACTAAGCCTTTCTTTGCAGCAGGCTCCCTCTCTGCCCAGATCTCTGCCACAGAGCTTAGGGATGTGTGTTACGGACAAGAGTGCTATGTGTCTTTAGAGGGATGTTCCTTGAACCATTTCCAAATGGAGAAGCAGGAAACCTTGCACTTCTTTCTGCACTACTTGGCCATTACCAGACAAATGGAAACTTGTTCAAGAAAGAACAAATGTCGCTCTTTAATGGTCTTACTTAAGCAGACAGAGCTCCAGTGAAGGAAACCGCATGTTGCTGTAAAGATCGCAGTATTTCACCGTGTAAAATGTCACGAAAAGAACTGCCCGTGTTGGCTTGTCCAAGCAGGTCTGTTTTAGACAAACCAGACTGCACTCCTGCAGCTGTCAGTACCGCTGCTGCCACCATCCTGTCACCACAGCTCAAGTTGCCATGGTCCTTAACCAGACAAAGGACCTGAAACTTTAACCATCCAGACCAGACCTACAGGGCTGGCCAGCCTAATGCTGGCTGATCACTTAGGCACTGTAAGTGCTTCACCCCCAGCAAAGACAAAAGAGCTTTCCCATGCGGGAGCTCCATCTCATCTTTTGTAAGCATTGTCAATAAGACCTGGTAGCATTTGTCAATAAGAAAGGACTCCTGACATTGTCCACTACGCAACTGTGTCTCTAGCTGATTGTAACTCTGACAAATATTAGCCCTCTGAAGTGACATTTCCCCTATACTGCATCTGTGTCAGACTGAATGCAGGAGGTTTTAGCTGTTCGTGAGAGTAACAAATGTTTCATTTTTTGTCCTGACTTACAAACATTCTGATAATCATTTCACTGAGAATATCTTTATGCATGGTCTTAAAATTTGATGGCCTAGTGCTGTGAAGGCAAACACAGTCAGTGATGTTTTTTTACCAATGGACAGATAAGTACCTACCTTACCTGTCTGCACTGTGCGCATGTTACTCTGCCCTTGTGAGGCCCCAACTGGAGCACTGCGTCCAAGTCTGGGGCCCCCAGCACAAGAAAGATATGGACCTGTTGGAGTGGGTCCAGAGGAAGGCCACAAAGATGATCAGAAGGCTGGAGCACTTCTCCTGTGAAGAAAGGCTGAGAGAGCTGGGGATGTTCAGCCTGGAGAAGAGAAGGCTCTGGGGAGACCTTACAGCGGCCTTCCAGTACCTAAAGGGGTCCTATAAAAAGGATGGAGAGGGACTCTACTCGGGTAGATAATGATAGGACAAGGGGCAATGGTTTTAAACTGAAAGAGGATAGATTTAGATTAGACGTTAGGAAGAAATTCTTCACTGTGAGGGTGGTGAGGCACTGGAACAGGTTGCCTAGAGAAGCTGTGGATGCCCCATCCCTGGAGGTGTTCGAGGCCAGGCTGGATGGGGCTTTGGGCAGCCTTGTCTAGTGGGAGGTGTCCCTGCCCGTGGCAGGGGGGTTGGAACCAGATGATCTTTAAGGTCCCTTCCAACCCAAGCCATTCTCTGATTCTCTGATGCTCTGCTGCCCACATTTGCAGGAATGAGCCTGTCCCTTGTCTCTTTTGGTGCCTGGAGCACTGTTGAGCCAGAGGCCTGCACTGCCCCTTTTCTGTGCTGCCAGCCAGCCCCTCGGCTTCCTGTCACTGAACACCTCTAGAAAAACACCAGCAGAAGATGTCTCATCCTTCTCTAGGGGTGGGTCCATAGAGAGAACGGCCACATCTACTGGTAATGGGTGGCACAGGTCTCTATGCTGCATCACGGAGTTCCCACACCAGCAGTGATGTTTGCCATGCCCATTGGACATCAAGGGAACATTCCTGGGTTTTCTGTTTTTGTTTGTTTGTTTGTTTGTTTTTACACAGTTATAGAAAATTATATCAAAAGCTTTTTATATAAACACATAAGATTATAAGGTGAAACCCCAGAAGATGAGACATATTGAACAACTTCAAAATCACAGCTTTTGTTACCTAACTACATACATTATTCTACAGGATCTCTGCCTCATTTACTGTATTCATTTACCATAGTCTTTCACATTTTATATTTTTAAATATGGATGAATAAATTGGGGACATAGAATTCTATTAAGAAAGCAATTTTGTTTAGCATGAGCGCTGTTTATCATACAAAATACATTTGAATAACCATAAGGGAACAGCAGTGAGTCCATGTCCTTCTTGCAGCCTGTATATTTACTCATTCTTCTCCCATTCTAACAGACTATCAAAGATCATCTGTTCAATTTAAGTAATTTCCTATGCTTTTTCTGAACCCTAAGATGAATAAAAACATTCAAAAACAAAACATGAGAATATTTTAATCTGAAATTAGAATTTTATTTGTCTCCAAAGTGCAGGAAAGAATTCTTATGTGGCTTATTACTAGCTTCTTTAATAGCTCTCCGATATCTTATTACTAAATTATTTTATGTGGAGAGCTAACGTGCTATACACATGAGATTGCTGAAGTTATTCATCGTGCATTTTGACTCATTGGCCAATCTGACAGTGACTGGCAGTCTCTGGAAAAGTATAGTACAGCTAAAAACCTGACCTAACTTTTAAACAGCTTTCTCTGTGATACCAACATAATCAAATAGAGTTTTACATATGTCATGCTGTTGCTGCAGCAACCTGGCCTCCTCTCCTCTGACTACTGATAGGGAGTCTCTAAGCTTGATATGGCCTCAGATGTCTTGAGATTAATCTCTTGGGACCATTCCAGAGAAATACAGATTAATTTACAGTTCCTCAAAAATGAAGTAACTATTTCACATAAACTACTTCTCACATTCCATCAAGTCTGAGCTTCCTATTCATAACCTTTACAAAAATGACTAGGTTGGCACAGCGCCCCCAAGACATTTAGGAGAAAGCAGTTTGCATGGCAGGAAGGAGGATTAAAATGGCTTTGGCTTCTCTTGTATTTTTCTTGAAGGTAAGGAGAGAAAAGGTTATTTTTGTGGAAGCTAAAGCTGCTAAAGCTGCACTTTTTGGTGTTTTTTTTTTTTTCTTGAGATGTTTACATCTTAATGCATCTAATTTTCACTTCTTCGTATCTTTGTCAAGGATGAAACCGAGCCAGAAAAAGCAAAGGGTTGTAAGCACTGAGATGTGTATTTCCTGAAGCCAGATGTAATTCCTAGCTAGAATGGCTGTAGAGTTTATAAGGACACCTGAATATTTGATAAAGACTTGACCAGTTTTGATGGTACAGTCTACATCACTGCATATGGCTTGAATGCTGTGACAGCCTCTTTCTTGCTGCTTAGACCCTTTCTTGGGGGAGAAGGGGGGAACAAGGTGCTGAAGCAAACATTACGCAAGGGAACAAGTCAGGCCAATTCGCAGGAGGTTACTGTATTTGCTTGAGAGTTACAGCCTTATAAAACACTTAAGAATCTTGCATGTGTAAATGATATCCTTCTAGAAAGGGCATAAATATCAAAGTGCTTCTGTATTTGAAACATATATAATTAGAGCGGGCATGTGTGCCTCGGTGGAGTAGTCTGTGGAAGTGCCAAAATGGGGGGAAAAATGGAAAGGTGTCCATCCTTTGCTAAGACTTACCATGCCTTATTTTCAGCAGAACACCACTCTGCCGAGCAGATGCAAAGACAGAGGCTGGAGAGGATATGACAAACCATGCTGAAAAGATGCTCAGAAGAAACATAACCAGTGAAAAGGCATTTAAAAGGCCCATGGACACTGGTGGCCTCTGAAGGGCTTCTGGCTAAGGTCAGATACAGCACCTAATATTTGGCCTCTGCCCTCACTGGGACAGGACGGCACATGCTCTGCTTCTTCAGAGAATCCTCTGTTGTCACGGAAAATCTTCCATGCTGTCTACTTCATACTGCACATCCAGGGCTGAGCTCCAATTGTGTGCAAACAGTTCAGGCCATAAGACATAACTTCGCGTTGCTACCTATAATTTTTTTAGTTAAATACTCTTGGGCCTCCACAGCAACAACAGTTAGCACTTCGTACTACTAATTTCCAGGGATCTATGCAAATCTTCACCTAATATACAAACTTTAAGAAAATGTCAAAGTTGTGATGCAGTGGAGAGAGGTCTAGGGTGGTGGCACTAAAGAGACCCGGATTCACTCCCAGCTTTGCCACAAGTTTGCCAGCAAAACACTTCAGTTGTCTGGCCTTGATTTCCCCAACCATAAAATCAAACTAACTGTATGTGCTCTGTTAAGTACTCTGAGCTCTGCTGCTTCAGAAGATCTCAGGGTTATTATTATTCATTACAATTTTTGTTGAAATACAACACAGTTACTACTACGTGAGGTAAGGCAGTAATGAAACTAATTCAATACCACCTTTTATTGCGTGGTAGACTCCATAAGCATCAATTTCCATGGATTTGCCTCCTAATTATATGACCCAAAAATATAACGTACATGCAGCTTTTCTTCTCAGTACCATCTTGCAGAATCATGCTAAACCCAATTTATAGAATACCCCTTTCCCTAAGAATAGCATAATTCACAGGAGTTGTTCATTGTTTAATTGTTCTATGACATTACAATATACTGCAGTAGTGTTACTATAGCTATAATGGTCTAAAGATATAAGTAAGGCAAAATTTGTAAAGAGAAATAGCTTTCTTTGATTGTTTAGAGGCATAGCTGTGAGACCAGATACATGGGTTGCTCTTGCTATTCACTGTTGGAAAGCAGAGAGTTAGAAACCTACTGGTTTCTGCATGTGCTTTCATGGACCATGAAGGCCAAAGCTCTCAGATAGGAGAAGATAGTTGCCATTAAAGAAATATGCAGCTAAAGTAATGCTTACAATATGTTAGGCTGACATACAGACTGCCATTAACTGCAGAAACAGCAGTGGCAGATTAGGCGAGCCTAATTAATCACCTGGGAATCTGGCCTGCACACTGAGGACATTAATGACACATCTCTCCCTGGGAGGTGAAGGGGAGGTGATCTTTAGTAGAAATGAGTGGCAGCAAGGGCAGTATAAACATCCTGGCAAGACACTGCTCCACCACGCATCCCAGGGGAAGTGGAAAATAAACTTGTATCTTCAAATATTTTTTCTTCTTTTCTTATGGCTACCTAATGTTGTTCTTTTAAAATAGTAGTTTTTTTTTCCAAATCCTTTGATCCACAGCATACACTGGTGTCTTTCCTGCTTATTCTGTCCAAAACATTTAGAATTGAAAAGCCTGTATTACTTACAGTGCAGTGAATGTTATTTATTTTAGTACGTCTGATCTTTTAAAAAGTGTGTTTTTTAAAAAGGTGATGCAAAATCACAGTGATTTTAAGGTCTCAGTGATGTACCACTGAATTCAGGGAGGGTTCTGTTCCTTCTCGGTCTGACAGCCAAAGCAAAGCCTCACATCTGTGGTAATACTTCTACCAAAAGTGTTGCTTGGACATAACGGATGTGGGAAGTTTTGCTGCCCCTTCATATTTAGGTAGAACAATGAGTTTTGCACATTTGCTCATTCTAAACATATAAACATTCTAAACTCCGTATTTCTTGAGATACTTCTGCACTCTGACTGTCACTTCCACCTACTCAGCATTTCACCAGGACCTCCATGCCACTTAGCAATATGGAAGGATAGCTGGTCTTGAACCCTAGCCAGAATCAATGTGCTGGAAACATAATTTTCCTTGAAATAGACAAAGTTTGCATGTGCAAATCTGATGGCAGCATGTGGGTGCAGTTTCAATGTTAACAGAATTCATAACACTCATCTTTTAAATTTCTGGTCTTGCAATCTGAAAGCTCACAGAAACAAACAACTAGAAGGATTAATTACAAAGAGCATGATGGACCAAAGAAAAGAAGCTCAAAACTGAGTGTTTGAGACCATTTCTAACTCTTTGTCTGTACCACCACGCTGTATTACTCATTCATATTTCCCAGTGTTTGTGCCATCCTAATTTACTGTGCAGGTACAGGGGAAGCTGTAAAAATAATACAGGGAACCTTCTGCACTGTCAGAGGAAAACAAAAAGAAGATATTTTAACAGCCCAATCAGATACTCACTCCTATGGTTGAAATGAAAAGGATGCCTATTTGGGATAATGAAGCAGTTTTACTTTTGAATTGTGATTTTGCTCAATGAAAATATATCATTCAAATATAGATTATATATCAAATATATCATTTGAAAGCTAATTATTTTTTAAGTTAATACTGGATCACCTTCAGCAGAAAGAGGAAGAAAGAAAGAGGGAAGGGTAATGTCATTCCCACTGTAAAGCTTTCCCAAAACCATAAACTTATTATTGCAAACTAAAAGCAAAAGTCAACAAAAACTAGGACAAACTGGGCTTGCAGGTTACAGATCCAAAGCTGTAGAGTAAAACTAATCAGTTTTTGGATAGGATTTTTTTTTTTTTATCACAGTACAATCTATAGTCTAGTTGGTCAAATCAAGCATTTCTCAGAAAAGAAGATTAGAGGCAGTTGTTTAAAATATT
>VXAA01007399.1:0-44159 GCA_013399115.1 Anseranas semipalmata | reverse complement strand
GGCGGGCCCCGGGCCCGGCCGAGGGGCGGTGGCGGGCAGCGGCCTTGCGGGCCGCCGTGCTGTGCCGGAGCGCCCGTCGGGCCGGAGCTGCTGTTAGCGAAGGCGGGCTGACCGAAACCGAGAGCCTCTTGCGTTGCGGTGGTGGCAGTGACAGGTCACGGGGAATGGCGTGAAGTAAAAATAGTCCGGAGGTAACACTGGGAAGCTTCAGCGGAGTGTTTTGAGGAGGCTTTGGAAAGACAGAGGTAGCGCGTGGAGGGAAGAGGAGCGTTGTCTGAAGGGCTCCGGTGTTCAGTTTGCTTTTCTTAAACTTGCGATGTGGATGCCTTTAGCGATGTTGGTGCTCTGCTGAGGATCTTCTGTAATTGCCACAACAAGTAACTTGCTATATGCTCGTTTTTATTTTGTCTAACAAGCTGTCGAAATTCCAAATATCGAGTGCGAGTGGAGTTTGAATGCTGACATCACCTGTAGTGCATTGATCGGTCCGAAAGTATCAACAAGTCTTCATTAATATTTACATGCTGTCCTCAGATGGCTGTAGACCTCGGTAGCTATTGTGCAGGCAATGCTTACAAAGCATAAATGAAAAGGAAATAATTCTGTCTTCTCGTACCCACTGCTTTTTACCTAGTGGTTAAAAAGAAAAGAAGGGAGGTGAATTTTCTGCGCGTCATTTCTAAAAGTTCCAGTTACATGTTGCTGAATCAAAGTAATTTTATTCACGGAGGTCACTAGCTGAAGTCCAGTTGCTGCATGTAGTAGAACTCAAAGTTATTACTGAGAGAGACTATAGGGAAAAAACACAGAACATTTTGAATGCTTTTTCAGACAAATACACCCTTTTGTTAATAAAATTCGCTTTTTCGTGTTTCTCAAAGACATAGCAGAAGGACTGGCATTCACAGCAGCGACTAGGGAGCTCTGTAAGTCTGGCAGAAGAGCGTAGGCATATGGGTATGTCTGTATGGTATAACACTGTGTGGCTTAGAGACATTGGAGCATTTCACTTATCTCTACACTGTATCACCTTGTGCTGTGTAGGTATAATCTCTGTTGAGCAAAGGTTTTTCATCAAACTAGTGGTCAAACGTGGATTTTTGTTGTTGTTCACCATCGTTAGTTGGCAAGGTGTGGTAACACCGGTAAGATGTGGTAAATATGGTTTTGCACTTTGAGGTGTATATGACTAGGTTATATTTTTAAGAAAGCTTTAACTTCTCTTGAATATATGTATTATTTTCAATTTTAGCCTTAGATGTCATGCTGATATTAGCTTAGATAAGCCCTCAACTGTCTCTGTAGTATCCATTGACTTTCATCTCTCTAGGTGTATCTTTCCGAACGGGTGTTTCTGAAAGTAGCAGGCACTTCATTATTTGTGGCTTCCCAGCCAAAATGCAGACTTGTGTAGTTCTCTGCCAAATGCTTACATTTCTTCTAAGTGGTCTGTGTTGGTTTGGAAGAGGGCCTGGTCCATTATCAGAAGGTTCTGCCCGCCTGCTTGGTTTCCTGTGATAATTTTTTGTTGGCTTATCTTTCTCCATTAATTCTTTAATATGTTTCCTTATGGATATAATTTCATTAGATGAGCTTGGGTCATGTGTCAGTCATAAAGACTGTGAAGATATGCATGGCCTAGTTTCCTGCTGAAATACAGAGGAACCTGCTTTTTTAATAAATTTTTTGATGTGCTTGGTGTTTCTTTGAAACCATACGCATTTGAAAAAAATGTACTTATTTATGTTATGCATACTCTTTCAATTTAGAGACTAGAGCTTTCAATTTTCAGATTTCGTGCACTTGTTTATTCTTTGTGTCTGGCTGATCTGCTACATCAAGTGCATTAAAACATTCTCTTTTTTTTGCGTGGAGTTTACATGAATAAAAGAAACTTCCTTTAGTAAGAAAAATAGGAATATCTTACTTCTTTCAAAGAGAGAGAATTCATAATCTGGAAGGGACTTGGATAAATACAGCATGGGAAAATACACACAGAAATATTTCAATTTGAAAGCAGTTGCATCCTATTTTTCTTTCTTGTCATCTTTCATGTGTAGCGCTCACTGGAGAGCCTGGCAAAGGGTTCCATTTCATATTTGCTGACTAGTATGCTTATGTGTAAAGCTTGCAGAGCCTTTGTATTTATATCATTACCATTTTATAATTTATAAGTGGTATTATCTCTCAGCCTTGTAGACTGATACTCGATACAGAAGGATTGAATGAAACCTGCAAAAGTGCTTGGGAAAACTGGGGGCAAAAGAGAGTTCGAGGAGGCTAAAGTGAGAACCCAGCCACTCAGAAGCGTAGACCTGCTTATTTCTGAACCAGGGAATTTCTGCGGATTTCCACATCAGAAAGTTCTTGAACGTTGTTAATTTCTGTGTACGTAGGGTTTTATAAAGGAAGAATCCATGAAATTCCCACCCTGCCTGCTTTATGCAGTAAAATGTAATTCTTTGTGTTATTACTCCTCTAACCTCTTTGGGGAATCTTGCCTATGACTACTGCTTATCATTATAATACTTTTACTTAAGCACAGCAGAAGTACTACATTTTATAGCAGTATTACTGTCACTTGGGGCATTTTATTGTAGTAATTGAGTAGTGGAAGCTTTAGAGGAATTAAACTACTATTATTTTTAGTTTAGGGACCGTCAAGAAGATAAAGCATAATTAAAGCAAGTATGAATATTTTATAAGAAGTGTTATTCTAGGTTAGTAAAAGCAATAAACGTTTAACTCCTACTTCTGAAATTGGCATGTATACAAAGCATGAGAGAAAGATTTGCTAATGTTTTCGGTCTTGCTGTCCAGCGGTTTCATTTGGAATGAACCCTTTCTGTTCTTGGGACATGGAATAATTGTGAAATAATTGAGATTTATGAAGAAAAGTATAGTGCAATATAGTCTGGAAGAAACTAGTATGAAGTTTGTCTGGGGATAATTCTGGAAAACTAACAGATCTCATAAAAGTATCCAGGAGATGCACTTAAATGTTTTCCTTTTAGCTGTCCCTTTAGATGACTAATTAGCTAGACTTTATTAAAGCATGGTTGTCCTTAGTGCCGATATCCAGGAACTGGGTGGCACTCTGCACTCTTACAGATAGGCTTCTGTCACTTTCTTCAGCAAAAGCAGACAATGGGTCATTGACAAGATGGAGAAGTTGATGACCAGGGTCTTGGGTACTTGAAGTATTCGGGCTACAGAAGAAACAATGATTAATAATGTGAACTGTAAATAATCATCGTATTTAAATAAGTCACTTCCATCCAAACCATCTTCTGTTATTAAAGTTGATCAGAACCAAAGTAGTCTATACCTTTTCTTTACTTTCTAAACAAAACGTGACTCTGACTACATCTTGGCATTTTGGCATGACCTGGCTATCTGTTGAAAGAACAGTATATCAGGATACAGACAGTCATCGCCATTCTTGTGAGACCCCACCTGGAGCACTGTGTTCAGCTCTGGGGCCCCCAGCACAAGAAGGACATGGACGTATTAGAGTGGGTCCAGAGGAGGCCACAAGGATGCTCAGAGGGCTGGAGCACATCTCCTGTGAAGAGAGGCTGAGGGAGTTGGGTTATTCAGCCTGGAGAAGAGAAGGCTCCAGGGAGACCTTATAGCGGCCTTCCAGTACCTAAAGGGGGCCTAGAGGAAAGCTGGGGAGGGACTTTTTGTCAGGGAGTGTAGCGACAGGACAAGGTGTAACAGCTTTAAATTAAAAGAGGGGAGATTTAGATTAGGTATGAGGAAGAAATTCTCTACTCAGAGGGTGATGAGGCACTGGAACAGGTTGCCCAGAGAGGCTGTGGATGCCCCATCCCTGGAGGTGTTCAAGGCCAGGCTGGATGGGGCTTTGAGCAACCTGGTGTAGTGGGACGTGTCCCTGCCCATGGGAACTGGATGATCTTTAAGGTCCCTTCCAGCCCAAACCATTCTATGATCTCTTTATAGTCCTATCACTTGCATTTACCAGCCAGCCCTGTTCTCTCAATTGCTCAGCAATACATTCACTATGTTTTTTTTCTCTTTTGTTTGAATGTCTTGACGCAGCTTCCATTTTTTCTTCTCTTTGATTTCCACACTACATGTTCAACAAGTCTGAATTTTGGAATGAGGCAGAGGAACTCTTTTGGAGTAGCACGCTTTCTGAACAGGTTTCCCCTTTTAAAATAGCATTTCTGTCTTTTATGTCACTGCATCTCTGATATGATGCCAAATCTAATATGAGGCATGTAGAAAGGCTTGTATTTCTCCTGTTTTAAAAATACAACAGGTGCAATGTGATCAAAGATCCGTGCAGTCCAGCAGCTTGTGTAAGGGAAATATTAACAGATGCGTAAAGGAAGAATAGATCAAGTAGATGGTAATGCTTTCCTAATAGACTTTTCCAGCTTTTGGTAGTCCGTGGTTTAAGGACTTTTTATTTATTATGTATTAGCATAGTTTATGTTCACGACTGTTTGATGGGTAGCCCAATATTCTTCCCTGTTGTTTTTCTTGTAACAATTGCATTTGCCATCTAATCTCTTGGTTCACTTTTGTTTTTTAATATTTTTTTTTTCTTTTAGGTTTACCTTAGTCCTCCGTTAGCTGATAGATTAGTGGTTTTTCCTAGTTTATTCACCAGTAAAAGAAAATCCTGCTAGGAAGTGTGTTTTTCTTTACGTAGCGATGAGAAACTAATATCAAACTGTTGTTTTAAGCCTGTCTAAAGAAAGATATCTGTAGAGTTGCACTGTTTCTGCCAAGTTTCCACAAGAAGTAAGTTATTACTAAGGAACTGTAAACCGTTGAAAAAACGTTTGTAATGGAAACAGTGATGATTTAACTGTAGTGCTTGTGGGCACTTTCATACTGCATAGCTTTTCCATCTCCCGACTTTCAGACTTCCCAACTAACAGTTCCTTGCTGCTACGTTGCCTTAGTCATCCTTCTGTGTGTAATGGCTTCAGCAACACAGTTGTTCATGCTACAAATATGTTGTTCAGGGTGGTTCAACAGAGTGTTGTCTCTAGTCTGATACACAAAACAAACGTAAACCTAAATCTACGGCTTTTTTTGTTGGTCGCACACGCATCTCAATGGCATCCAAGTTACAACTGGTGTAGAACATGTTTAAAGAAAAATACACTATTTTCACTAGAGCAGCAATAAAAACATCTTGATTGAAGTGAATGGTAGTATGTATAAATAGACACAATTTGAAATGTGGCCAACTTTATAAGTCACTTGAGGATTTTCAGGTCCTGTAGCTACACTGTTTCCTGTCTTTTTCTTGTATTAGTCATTTTTCCATGTTTCCGTTCTCTCACTTGTGGGAAAATGGAGAAAACAACAAATCTGTCAGAGAATGTGAAAGAGGAGAGGTGATCTGCTTTCTGTAGTTTGTTCTTGCATAGAGAAGAGTTTCAGATAGGAAACTTGAATCATAGTGTTAGTGCCTGGTCACAGTCATTCCAGTGTTCTGTTCAAGTTGAAGTGAGCAGGCATTTTCCCAGCTTTTTAATCATTAACTTTGCAACAGCTTTGATTTCTTAAAAATAACACTAAAAAAAAAAATCTTTGTCACCTCTACTAGGTAATTGCCATCTGGATGCCTGTACTTTGAAGTACTAGGAATTGTCTCTGAAAGTGTCTTGTTTTCAGTAACTGTTTCTAAAGCTTGTTTTTGGAATGCATAGAGTGATTTACTTCTGTATATGACCATGGCATGCCTCTAAAATGTTTGCGTTTCTTGTTTCAGAAGGACTATGGAACCTCCGCAGCCGTGTAGATTTGGAAGGCTTAGATCCAGGCTTGGAAAGGTGTTTTCTGATCCAGATGATTTGCTGGCTTAAGCGCTTAATTAGGATGGTTTTTGAACAAGTTGGATTAAACATGGAATCAGTAAGTGTTTCAAACTTGATTCATTTTTTTTCAGAAAATCAGGTATGGAAAGCACTTCATCTATTTTAGCTTGTGCATATCCATTCCAGCAGAACATTTTAAATATACTTAATTCTTGTATGATTCTGCATTGCTGAAAAAATACATAGTACACTATTTGGACACTGAAGTACCAAGTAATGTATGCATTAAAAATATCAGGTAGTTCCTTCTAGCTCTAATAATAAACTGTTCACAGTGTAAACGCAGCTTTTCATGATGGGCTTCTATGTGTATTTTGAAGCTGAAGGAAAACTTTCAGCTGACTTTTGACAATGATATTAATTCTTAAATGTTCTTACTTCTTTGCTTGTATCTTGGAGATACGAAAAGCCCTGTGAAACTGAGATGACAATAATTGTGCTATATATGCCTCTCCTGAAAGTGTTACTGTACGTGAGTGCAACATGGCTGTGTTCTTTACTGGGGAAACAGAGGAATGTGCCTGCATAGCTCTCCTCCTGGAGGAGAGTTTATGTAGAGTTTTCTTTCAATGCTTAGCAGAGAGAGAGATACATTACACATCACCTCCTTTGTCACTGGGACCTTTAGGAAGTTATTTTGAGCCAAATTATTGGCTTCAATGCAATAATCCCAATAAGTTGTCAATATGTTTTAATAAGGCGGAATTGCTTACCAGCTATGTATAGTACTAACTTAAGGTGGTTCTTACTCCAGTGATTGTGATAGAACCTTTTATTAATCTCAGGAATTTACAGAGAGCAAAACCAATATAGGCCGTAAGTTACCCATAAGAATCAGTGTTTTAGGATTTTGTTAGAACTTAAGTCTGAGAGTTCATGCAGTGTAACTTTGAAAATTCAAAGCATGAGAATATGCTGTACTACTAGGGGTGTTGGTATGGTCATTGTCAGCAACATCTTTCAGTTTGAATAGAGGGGGAAAAACAGGTTTTTAATCTCTCTCTTAGCCCCTATTCTCTACTTGTATCAAGCCTATGATAATGCGGTTACATTTCCAAATGTCAGCTGTCCTGGAGAACAGCAAAACACTGATGCAATAAGAGGGTATGACTAAGTAATATTCTGCAGACTTGCTCTGCCAGTGCTTCAAGTCAACAAGAAGTTGTGTGAACAGAGGTAGAGCAGTGCTGAGACTTCCAAGCTCAGCTGAGGAGTATGCTGACTTTATTGACATACCTTGTGGCACAGCTTGCATGCAGTTTCCTGAAAATATCATCTAGGCGTATCGTGAATTACCTAAACTGAGTCATTAAAAGTTTTGGTAACCAAACCACTGTTTGTTGAAAAAAACTGAAAAGCATTGGGCACCAATTATTTTTAAATATATGGCTCCTAGTCAACCCATCATCTGTGGTCTGAGTAATCTCTAAACAAGCTTTACCGCTTGTTTAAAATGTACTGCGCTTATGTTGGTAATAGAGCAAGTCGTCTAGGCTCTTCACTGTTGTGGAAGTACTACTGTAATTAATCAAGGTTCCCTTGGCTAGTATTATTTTTTCCGATGCAGAATCACTTTGAGGCTATTGTCAACCGTTCTACTTTTAGCAGCAGAATCTGTTGTGAATAGTGAGGCTGTATTACTGTGGTACCGTTTGTCAGTGACTTATTATTGAGGGCTCCAGATCTACCTGCTCTTTGTTCAGATGTATAGACATATACATCATAGTGTGATAGTCACAAATGTGAGTTCTTTGTTTGAGGCATCCAAAATGCAGTACCCATAGAGAACTCTATGCATTGAAAAAAATGTGTTCAAACTTAACTGCATATTAAGCAAGAGAATTTGTATTTCATATAATGAAAAAAATGAGTGAGTGGATTATTGGCAAAGTTGCAGCTCTGATGTGGAAATGTAGCATGGCATATGTGCAATGCGTATGTGCATTTATTTTGTCAAAATTTATACATTCAATTAAAGTCAGAGGAAGGAAAGATGCTTCAGTATAGAACTAAGCAAAATGTTTGTGTGAAGTTTTTGAAATAATATAATCTGGGGATAAATACCATGAAACATAATATTTTCTTCTTAATAGAACCTTCAAAATTGAAGAGTAGTGATCTTTGCTTAGTATATCAAAATGTTATTCAGCTGCGTGTTGTGAAACTCCCACAGCTTCACTACATTAATCACACAGGCAATACAGCCATGCCATATGAGGGTTGTTTTAACAGTATTAACAGCATGGATTTTATCTAAGTTTTCTGTTTTGGGCAACCTTCTAACAGGATGTTGAGTTTGCTTGAAGATATGAGCCTTTAAAAACTAAGATCTGAATAGTAAATTCATATCTATAGTCATAAGTCCACACAGTCCAAGTATTTTTAATTACCAGACAGAGTTCTAATTGTTTATTAACCACGTAATCTTAGTTACAGTCTTCCCATTATTCTTTTACTTTTTTGCTTTGTTTCTGCTGCCATTCTCTCCGCTGGAATCTTTCCTACTTCTGTCTCTCTGTTCTTTTCTTTTGTTCTGGCTCATTTTGTAGTATTCTCCTAGGATTCAAGTCTTGTTTTAGTTCATACAACTATGGTAAACAGTAGAGCAAACATTCTCCTCATTAAGTACAACAAAAGAAAGAAATTCAGTCCCTATTGAAACAACATGGAAGAAATGTGATTTGCAGTAGAAACAGTTCAGAATCAGAAGCCAGATGAATTGAGGTGCTACATGCAATTTTCTCTAGTGCATGTGTATTTTATGACAATCTCATTTTCAAATACTTCTTTTTTCCACTTTTCCTTTTTTCTACTCTTTAATTCCACAGTTACACTTTCTAGCTTATCCTAGCTAATAGTTATTTTTGTTAAGACTGGTAGACACTGTTCCTCTGTTAGAAGAGCTCTTAATTAAAAAAGAATTTGGGAAATGTAGAATTACATAATTTTATGGATTTTTCATGATTGAGTGGCTTTTCATGAAACCCCTTAAAAAGTGGTGTATGGCTCAATGCAGATTATTCTTCTTTGTCTTAAAAATGGAGAATTTATGCTTTTGAAGAAGCTCCCAACTTTTGAATCCTTCTGTATTACTAGATTTATTGCTTTGAATTTAAACTTAATGCAAAGGCTGGCTTGAACTTAAACATGCATTATTATATTAAACTGACCAAAACAAATTTTTTGCCAATTCAAGTATGAAATGGAAGGAGTTCACTAAGGTAAGTGATACAAATTTGAGTAAATGTATATTATGTTCTCTCCTAGCATGAAAGGAGTATCTTTTAAATCATGCATTCATTTAACACAAGCATAGTATAGAAGGATAAGGGGAAACTATTCCAATGTGATAGAAAAAATGCATCATCTAACAGCTGACTTTTTTTTCTTCCCATCTAGGTACTTTGGTCAAGCAAGCCTTATGGTTCATCTCGAAGTATTGTAAGAAAAATTGGTACTAACCTCTCTCTTATACAGTGTCCAAGAGTTCAGTTTCAGGTAGGCATTCTCAACAGTTTAAAACACAACTTTCACTATACAGATAAAGAGATTTGCTCTTGCATCAAAAGATTTTAAGCAAATGTACAGTTCATTTAAAAAAAATTGACTAGAGGGTTCATAAAAGCAGAATAAGATAAACCTGGCACATAGGAGTATTAGTTTACTTCAGTTCTTCCCACTTCCAGTTCAGATTTTTACCTGATACGGATTCTTCAGCTTCTGTAGTGCCTAAAACACGAGTCCATTTTGCTGTAACACACATAGTGAAACTTGAAACAAATTTTTTTCCTAAAGAAAATGGAACATCTGAAATGACACAATACAGTATTAAAAAGGTATTTGTGGGGAAAAAAAATCTTTCTTAAAAGAGAAACATTTGAAACTTATTTCTAAAAACAGTACTTAAAGCTAGGCTTAAGAGGTGTGTAAAGATGAACGGTGTTACTTAAAATATTTGGGAAAATAAACAACTTTATCAGGAAGCTAAAAATTATTTCTAAGATAACATGAGTACCCTTTTTGCTTTTTTTTTTTTTTTTTTTGAAACAAGGCTAGCACTGCGTGGGTGAAAGGGGAACATCAGTGCTGTGCAGCTTTCTGATTTGTTTGCTTCTAACTTTGACTTCATATAGTGGGAGGGTAAGAGTGAGGGTAAAAGCTTAAAGAGGAGAAAACCCTTGCTTTTTATAGCAAGTTGATCAGGAACAGATGGAAAAATGGAAGCTGTTACACATAAACTCAACTCTGAGTGTGCTGTGGATAGGGGGTGGGTATAGAATTAGAGAAATGTAGTGTTTGAAACTCACGCTGAGAGAGGAATGTTTCTTGGGCTGAACATGGGAGGGGAACATAAAGATGAATGGTGGGAATCATCACCCACACTAAGACAGAGTAATTTCTACACAGCTGTTTTTCATTCTTAAATTTGTCTCTTTATCCTTTATGAAATGCATGAACAATATTTAAATTTGAAATTATATTAACAAAATAAGATAGTTCAGATTGCCACAGAAGCCTTCTTGTTGTGATAGTAAAAACCATGCTAATGTTTTTGCTCTTAGATAATTATGTTGAGAAACAAGGGGGCCAAGCATCTCCTGCTATTGGTGGCTTCATGAAACTTAAAAAAATAAATATATACGTTGCAGGGGAGAAATTTGTGCAGGTGGGAAGGACCACAAAATGACATGCTGGATTTGAACTTTTGGATATATAATTAATAGTAGTTATGCCAGCAGTACGGCTCTGTGTGCCTCAACTTTGAAAGAAAATGAAGTCCTCCTGTGCTATGTCTGATTTTCCCTACTGTAAAGGCTATGCAAGGGAAGATAGCGCTCATTTTTAAATAATTAGGCAAATAATGCCTTTTCTCAGTACGGTACATAAAAGAAGACATTTCTGTTTTATGTACTTGCAGAGAGCTGTAAGACACACCTGGGGAATTTCTTTTGAATACTTTTAGTGTTGAAATAAAAAGATACATATGTATCTTCATCTGAATTATGTGTTAGAACAAATAAAATACTTGCCTTTGTTTCCTTTTAAAGAGACAAACAGTCAGCTTTGCTTTGACTTTATGTACAATAAGTCTAAACATTTGTCTTCTGTTAGATGAAAGGAAAGGATCCTAAAAACAGAAGTACAATTGTCATAGCTGATTGAATTTGAAATATTACAAAATGGAACCTTTAGGCATATTAAAGTTTATATGGTTTATGACGGCTTTTTAATATATATTTTATAATTATTTATTACTAGTTAAATATATAAACTGCTGAACATGTAAAACTGTGATGCTAACATTTATTTTTATGTCTTTATCTCAGTGTTAAGTTTCCAAAGTGAAGTTCAGTACCAGTCTTGATCATTTTTATGCTGTTGCTGATGCTTTCCTATAGCTGTCTCTTCCTTTTTCTTTCTTGCCAGCTTTAGCTATATTATGAAAGGACCATGCACTGAACCTTGCTGTAAGTCACTTTATTAAAAAAACAAAGCAAACCATACTTGCCTCATCTGAGGGTGCATGCGTATCATCAGTGTTTCTAACTTGATCTAAGAACAATAAACTTTCTATAGGTTTTTATTTTCTTTATGATAAATGGATAAGAGATATTGAAAGAGTCTCTCTGGTATGTTCTTTCTTGTCTTCTAGCATGCTTTTCTCTGCTAGTCTAATAAGCAGAGTAGTAGCCTAACATTCTGATTTTTGAGGACTGAGACTGTTATAGTATCTGTCTTTGTGGACCTTGCCATAGTCAACGTTTAAGTTAACTGCTAAATGCAGCAGTGGCAGAACTTACCTTATATACTCTTCATGGCATGAACAAATGAAAAGGGTTTATAAAGCTCTTTTGTGTGTCATTTTTTCGGTTTATCTGTGGTCTTTAGGAGAAAAAAAAAAACTTAAACATCAATATAGCCTAGGTAGATTCAAACAAACCTACAAAATACTCAGAAGATAGGAGCCTTCCTCTTCCTGTGTTACCAATCCAGTGTCCGCCAGCTACAGCACCTCTGTTCTAGGCCCGTGCTTCTCCTGCTTGTCTGATGCAAACCTGACAACTGAATACACATCTCCTAAGGAATTGGTTTGAATGTAGCAAACATCAGAATTTACTGGGCTAATTTGAAAAATCATAGCAAGTTTGTCTTACTTGAAGTATTTCCAAATGTTTAATACCTAAGTCTACCAGTAATTTGAAATTAGAGGTTTTTATTCTATTCTTAAATGTATAAAAATATTTGTTCTACTTTCCGTTTCCTGGAGCAAACAAAAAGCGGGGCTCCTGCTTTGACATGAGCTAAAACAGTACAATGTATGTATTTTTTTCTTCAGAAATTCTTCGAGTAATGGATCTGAAATCCACAGGTGCATGCACGCGTGTATGTGTGAAGCATACATGCATAAAAGTCCTTTAAGGAAAAAGTCAGAGAAACAACTATATGTTTCTGAGAGAAAGAAAAGCAGGCTACTTCCACTCCTTCATTCAATTCCTGCAATCCAGTGTTTAATAGAATTGGGCCTCTGCTTTCAGCTCTCTATTCTCCATTTCAGGTGCTGGCAGAGCAGTTGTCCAAGTGTTCTTCAGCCAAGATTGGCTGGAGGAATAGGGTGTTCAGCAGGGTTGTTGAAACATCGTTCTACAGACAAGCAAAGGTCTTAAGAGATGGGTGTTGGCTTTTAACGTCTAAATTCAATTGAAAATCTTGCCTCAACTTGAAATTCAAAATCCACTGCTGTGGAAGGCCTTGTTATTTATAGGGATAGAGAAAAGAAACATCTGTATATGGGTAACAAGCAGATTCTGTTTACGTATAAATATGAGTAAAAAAGTAAGAAGAAACTTGCATCACAATATAACAGAAGGCTTGCTACTAAATGTTGGATTAGAACTTATTTATCTCACAGAGCAGGAAACCTGGCAATGGTGAATACATTCCTTACTGTTGATTTATAAAATGATTTTTGATGCAAGTACATGTAGTGCCTTTATTTAAATGTACCTTCAATCTTTTCATGGTAATAGTTCCTCATATAGCCATTACCATCAGGAAAATCTGTATCACCTGCAAGAAGTGGCTGATGTATTACAGATGTTTTTAATTGCCATTAACATTGATACAGATGCTGTGCTCATGAAAATTTCTTTTAAAAAAAACAAAACAGGGAAACCACCTCAAACAATGAAAATCCTAACATGCGATATAGTATTCTCTAGACTATTTTAAAGAGAGGCAGACTGTGATGGTATTAGGCACAACTGTTAATGTGATAAACATATTACCATCTGTGCTGATGCTACCTGGAAAAAACCCTGTTGTTTCCAATGATCTGATGATGCCAATATACACTCCTGGGAGCTGTGATGAAGGCTCACACACAAGTTGCAAGAGTATGAGGTGAAGATGACTAATCTCAATTTCCAAAGCTGTTTGTAACAACTCCTGGGGGAAGAGGAAAAAAATAAATAAAAAATAAAAAAATAAAAAACACAATTTCTATCTTCCTGGAACTTGTATATGAAAGGCTACAACTAAAATATCTGTGAATGTTCTTCATAAACGGTTTCACTTAATCAAGACTGCAGTCCTACTGTGCTAGGTCTGCTACACATTCAAGGTAATGCTAACTTTTCATAGTTGCTGCTACATTATAGTTTCCTCTTACAGAGGTTAGTTGCCTTGAAAATTGACTTAAGTGCTAACAGGATAGATCAAAGGCATCTTTAAGAGACTATTATATGATACCACCATCTTTGTTAGTATTACTAGCTTCTTGGCCACTACCAGCAGCAGGTTGCACTTAGCTGCAACAATTCATGTGCAAATTTGGCATGTGGATTGTACGTAGTACAAGTGAAAGAGGTGGCATAGTTGCACTGGAGATAAATAACTAAAGACAGCAAACTGAGCAGAAGAAATTATGAAAGATATTTCAGGAGCTTTTATTTGCTAAGGTACTGAGACCAGGCTGATCAGTAGTCCAGTGACTAAGTACACATGCCCTTGTCTAACCTGGGGAAGCAGCCAATATTTCAAAGTAGATTTGAAACCATTTTGTACAGGTGTGGTTATGGAGCATATATTGATGGTCCAAACAATTTTTCAAATCTTCATTCAGGTCACTTAACCGTAAATCTACAAAAGGTTCCAGTGTCTTGAGCCTTGTTCACCTTTGGCTTCTAAAAGCTATAAAGCTAGTGGCAGAACCATGCTGAAAAATAGTCTATTTGTTTGGCATGCTGTCAGTGAGATTTTTAGCAGATAGTGTATTCATTCCGTTGTGGTTGCATCCTACCTCTCACTGAAAGTCTGTGTGATTACAGAGCTAGTAAATGTGACTTCTTTCCTCTGTAATGTGTAGACCTTTATTCTTGTACGGAGATTCTGGAAGTTATAGAGGAAGGGAAGCACACTTCAACAGAACTTCACTTTCAAAATAATACTAAATCAGAGTAAGAGTTTAAGAAATAAGAGTAGTAATTATTGTCTCTTTTAACTGTTGGTAATGAATATTGAAAACATATTACTTGAGTTAATACAGCAAACTATTTAAGAATGTTGATGCTTGTTTGTCAAGGTAACAATTTGCATTGGATTTTCAGTGTTAGTGTCATGTGATGGTATACGTAGCTAGCCACAAACCACAAAAAACAAAATAGTTTCTTTAAAGTATTCAGGAGGCTAGACTGAATAGTTTGTTGAAGTCTGTGAAAAGGGTTCTGGACCAAGCCCAGGACAATAACAAGTGTATAGATGTGTTTTGTGTGTGTATGTGTTAATAGTTACGTTCAGCCTCGCTAAAAGTGTTGGGTAAAATAACTGTGAAATGGGCTGGGAATAATTACTAAAACCTTCAATCTTGTCTTTAAAATTTAGCTTACTTCTCATGCCACAGAAGGAAACCATCCTCATCAATTTAGAGAAGATGCAGTGGCCTCCTTTGCAGACGTGGGATGGGTTGCTCAAGAAGAAGGTGAAGTCTCTACAAGGCTCAGGTAGGCTCCTCAAATCTTCTATTTGAAGTTATAAGCCAAGAAAAAAACTAGATTCTCTCCAATGAGAATATACTGTGCATTTCAAGAGCACTTGTGTGCTGGGAGAGAGGGAAGAGTAATAGAAAAGGTAGGGACTGGAAAAGAATAAGTGGAAATTAGACAAACAGGATTATGCGTGAAAGGCTGGTTTGAGAACATGTAGGAGTTCAGCTTCATACTAGGAAGATTGTGTTTTTTATTTACTTATTTACTGCAAAGAATTAGAGTGTGACAGCTTCACACAACCTTGTCCCCACAGAAATGTCTACTGTGGTATGGCACAACTGCCAGCACTGATTCTTCTCCAATTCTCTAGAGGTTTTCATTAGTATGGGGCAGGGTAATATTCCTAATTAACAGCAGTGGTCATTCTGACAATCCAGTAATTGTCACATCATTTTTTACCTTTCTGGTTAAGACTCTGCATTCTGAAGCAGACAATTAAAAATTGTGACATATTTTGACTTTCATCTTTATAATGAAAATTGGCAGGGAAGTGCGTTGAGCGCCTGTGTCCAGAAATACAGCATAGGTACTGTTGTGTTGGACAAAGAGAGCTCCATAGCACTGTAGCTGCATTAAGCAGGTTGGATGAAGGGATGAAGTTCTGTATTCTAGCCTGCCCAAATTACTGCTCAGACTAGCCTGAAACAAAGGTACAGCTCTGGAGCTTGGAGGAATTTTATCTTCAACCTGACCTTCCAGAGAAGGCACAGATAGTTGGCTTCAGAGATTCCTGGAGGATACCATTCTTAATTTGAGAGCACAAAGTAGATTAGTAATGACCTAGATGCCCTCCAACATAACTTGCCACGGTGAAGCTTTGCATGACATTCTGGTACTGCAACATTAATTTCACGAACTCAGAGGGGAGTCACAGAAATCAAGGCTTGTTTGAGAAACACTATTTGTAAAGTGTCTTTGATACAAAGAAAATTAACCAGCCAATACTACTTTTATTTGCACGGAAATGTTTTGTTTAAGGATTGAACTGTAAAGCTGTGAAGTCTAATGGAGACAACAGGGAGAATAGCTCTTTGTTGCTTCAAAGAACCTGTTATGAAAGACGTAGGACTGGTGTATTTGCTGAAATGCCTGCATGTGAAGGGGGGAGGAGGGGAGGACTAAAATAATCCTGCAGATAAATAGAAACCTTAAGGCAAACAGCTTATAATGGAGCATTGTAGGTGAATTACTTAGCAAATATGAATATTTCAATATGCACTGTTTATTATGTCTGTGCACAGTATTATATAGTGTAGCATGCATTAGGTATTTCCCAGACATTTGAAATAGTGTTTCCAAGAGATCACATAGGTGTTACTGTTAAATATATATTCACTATAATTCAGTAAACAGTCTTGCAGACATATTTTTTTTCTGTGAATGCAGTTTTATAAATGAACCAACTAAATGACAAGTCATGTTTCTCCCACCCCTAGTCAGAGCAGTAGTGACAACTCAGGCATAATATTTTTCCACAGCGTTAAATTGCAATGAGGAAATTTGCTTAAAATGCCTTTGCTGCTCTGAGCCAAAAATACCCTTTGCTGTTCAGCTGTTCTGCTCTTTCAAAGAGCCCGTAGAAGGTACGTTTTAAAGAGTGAAGCGACTGTTGGCCCCTTCCACCGTACTTTTTTAGGGAGTGCAGGGAGATGGCTGCTATAGGAACCATCCCATGCTTTTCTCAGTTTCAGTTGCTCTCTATTCCTATGGAGATAACACCACCTAAATTTTAACATCCTTGATAATACTCAATTGTGCTTAATCATATTTTGCAATTTGTGCCGATGTTTTCTGTTAGCGTTGCAAAAGATCCAGTTGTGAATCTAATACCACAGTGAGGTGATCAGAACACAGGGCTTGTTCTAGCCTTAAAGCTTGGCTCATGTTTTAAGTCTAGCACCACTGCAAATCTACCCTGATGCCCATGCAGAGTGGCTTAACCCATACACCTAGAGTGATGGGGGTCTTAAGCTGTATTTTAGTCTAGAGCCATGCTACACGTTTTGAAAAGGCATATCACTTAGACACTGTTCTTACTCTCACGTTTGAAATAAATAATGGAATCCTGACCCGCCTTAGAAGTTTTAGGAATGAGGTAAGAGTTAAGTACGTAATCATAATCAGCAGTTATAAAGTATTCTTGTTTATATTAATCTATTATCATTAATCCTTATCAATTCTACTTGAGATAAACTGTTTTAAAATGTTGGTGTCTTCAATGAATATAACCTTTTGTCGACTGCAGATGCTCAATAATCCCTCAGTGTTTAACATAGCTTCAGCTTTAGTGAATAATAAAGGAAGGCAACAGAGTTGTGTTTTCTTCTCTTATGAGAAAGAGAAGGGAGGCTTATAGACTTTAAAATTGTATGAAATTTTATTCTCTATAGCTTTATTTATTGTTAGAAACCTTGACATAAGATCCCTTCCTATTTACTGATAAGCAGTCTGTAAGCAGCATCACTAAGCTGTTCCATGTGTTCCATTCTCCCACCACCAAAATGGAGGGCTGGAGAAGTCTCGAAACGGTACAAAAATATGCTGTGGAAATAAGAAACTCTTCCTCCTTCAAAGGAATCAACTTCAAATGACTTTTTACTGTTTATGGGAAAAAATAGTGGCATTTGGGCAAAAAAAAAAGTTTAAAATCTTAATCTCAACAAAAAATAAACTATGCATGAGGCAGAGAAATAGACTGGGGGCAGGAGGGAATGAATTCCTTTTTTCTCTGGAAATCAAGGAAGGATTCCATACAAAGCTGGCTAGGTAGAAGGAGAAGAAATACCAGCCACCGGTACAAACAGAAAGGACGTGAAGCCCTTATTTACTTTAAGCTATATAATGTTTTGGTGGAAATGATTTGATGAAGACAAGATTGAAGTTAGTCCTTTAACTTCTGTTCCTGGTTTGTATATAACATTGCTTTTGTTTTTATCTATTAGAAAGCCTTTAAAAAAAAAAAAGAATCTTTTGGTATTTTTGTTACAGGTCAGAAGTTTGGTCAAAAACAACCCAGCCCCTACCGGGTGAACTACATCAGCCTGGGAGGTCTCCATGCAACCAGGGCTCCTTACCAAGCCCGTTACAGGAAGAATCAGTGTCCAGGAGCACAGTGACAGCAAATGAAGAAGCTCTGCAGAAGATCAGTGCTCTAGAAAATGAACTAGCCACTTTAAGAGCACAAATAGCCAAAATTGTCATCTTGCAAGAACAACAGAATCTGACAGCAGGTATTAAATTTTCTGTACTCTTAGCACAAATGAGTTAATGAATTTGTCCTTTCTATGTTCAGTACAGTGCTAATTCATTTTTATGAGATACTGCACTTCTCCATACTGTGTTGGTTAGTTTGGTAGACAGACATAGTGTACAAACCAAGGGATACAGAACATTTCTCGAAGACAAGAAACCTGTCAGATTTTGTTTTCTACTATTCCAGAAGTCTTCATATTTCTGTGAAAGTGTGCCAGAATTCTGAATCTGTGGATAAGCAGAGAAGTATTAACAGCTTTCAGAGCAAAGCTCGTGATAAACATGATGGATTAAACCAAGCTAAAAGAGTGTAATTAACTACTAACACCTAAATCTTCCCACCCAGTAATGAAATCGACTCTCTTATGTCATGATATAATCATGTAAGATGCAATTGTGCTTTTGGAGTATGTAGTATACATCTCAAGCTTACGAAATAAATAGCAGAAAAGGAGATGAATTGTTTTCTGGAGTCATCTCTGGGATCAGACACACTGTTCAAATGGCACTGTCAGTGGTGCACTGTTTCCTGTGGTAAGCAGAATAACTCTTCTTTTCCTAAGTTTCTTTCTCCTCTTTCTCTCACCTCTGACTACCGTCCACCCCCTTCTAAGTCTATGATCTGCAGGGATTAGTGGGAGATAGCCCTTGCCCATTGCAGATGATAGCCCTTCAGTTTTCATTGATTCCTACAACCACTTAGCAAATACATTGTTTTGTTCATGTTTGGAATACTGGTCTGATTCTTCAGATGTTTAGTTTTTCTCTGTGAACTGTTTGCAGTTACTTTATTTTTCCTTAACTGCTAAATTCAAAGCAGTGAAACAGTTTTATGGATCACTTAGTTTCATTCTTGTAGTTAGTTAGTTGACAAAAATCTCACAACAACTTTTCCTCATTTTCCCTTTTGTGTATAAGGAAACTTAAATTTGATGTGATTTTATCATCTTTACCACCCTCTTCTGGTAGAATATGGTAACAATTGTGTATGAATATATATACACAGAGTAGACGCTTGTATGATGTATATACCTATCTATACACACTCTGGTCTGCTTTTGACGATTTCTTTAAAGGTTTCTTCATTTATTTGTTGTTATTACTGCTATTACAACATCATTTTTTTACTTAGAGAGCACAGGAAATTTCAAATCAAGATAATCCTGAGAATCTCTCTCTTCAGACATGATCAGCTGTCCACCTCAAAGAGCTGGAATAAGCTTGAATTTAAGCACTACTTGAGCTCTCTAATTTACATTTTAAAATCTTGTATGGTAACTTCTTTCTTTCTGACAAATTGGAAGAATCATTGCTCACGTGGCAGACTGAATATGACTTCCAGCTCAGTACTTGCCTCTCAAAAGAAAGTGAAATACTGATAACATTAAAAGCAGGATTTAATTAAAAGACATTGTGACATCCATCCCAATGCAGTAAAAACCTGAACGTACCCGGAATTTGAACTGGAAATTCAAAGAAAACTCTTTCAGTAGGATTTTTACATGGCTTTTCAGTCATGTCTACTTAACTGGTTTAGGATTGAAGAAGTTATCTAATAAGCTAAAGAAGGCAGAGAGGAGGCAATCAAAGCTATTTTAATAATGTTCTTACCTGAGGATTTGTGACATAAAAAGGTATTTACAAGTAAACTGACACGGAATGCATGTTTTATTTGTAGTTGGGTTAAGTCCAGTTGCTTCAGCTGCTGTCCCTGGTGCGTCACCACCACCGCCACCACCTCCCCCTCCTCCGCCACCGCCACTGCCCCCCCCAGGCCTACAACAGAGCGTGTCTGCAATTGAGCTCATTAAGGAACGGAAAAACAAAAAAAATTCTGGACAGATTCTGACAGAAAATGGGCCAAAGAAGTCTGAAATACCAAACATGCTAGAAATCCTCAAGGACATGAACAGTGTGAAGCTACGCTCAGTGAAAAGGTAAGACATTTATTTGTATTTATTAACTTTTGCATTAATAATTTGTTTTTATGACACAGAAGTATTTCAGGTTAAGATGGACGATGATGTAACATCTGACAAACAAGAATGCAAAAGCGTTCACAACTTCTAACGTTTTGGGTTGGACTATGCTAAAATTTCTTACTTACTTTTCTAGATCACCAGAAGGTACAAAATCTAAAGTAGCTGACCCTACAGATCCTGCAGCATTAATAGCAGAAGCACTCAAAAAGAAATTTGCATATCGATACCGAAGTGATAGCCAAAGTGAACCTGAAAAAGTGATTCCAAAGACTGAAACAAAGACAAAGACTGAAGTAGTGCTGGTGAGTATTGTGGTTCTGACTGAACACGTGCGTGGACTAAATGAGAATTGCCTGGTAAGCCAAAGTAAACCTTTCTGCCAACAGATACAAGTACCTGGGAGTTAACATCCCTGTCCACAAAGCCCTATGAAGTACTGCTGATATGCTAGGATTTGTGGCAATCATGTTTTGTTTTTAGTATCAGTTCTCAAGATTGGGTACTGTTTTGCTTGAGGTTTAAAAACCCCTACTATAGTTTTCTTTTTCAAACAAAAGCCTTTTGTGTTGCTCTGAGAATGGGATATTCTTAACCATTTAGATAGCATATGTGCAATTTTGAAGCAAGATCCTGAAATGCCAGCCATTCCTAGGAACGTAGAAAGCAGATTGTTCAGAATGCCTGCAGGACAGTGTTGTAAGGAGTTTCTTCTAATATTTGGTATAAGCTGAGTTAATAAACAAAGTTTCTTTACAATGCAGGTGTGTTAAAATTATTTTTTTAAATCCACATCATAGTACAATGGCTTCTAGTGTATTTCTGATTGATTTGAAATTCAAGTAAGGAGTTTTTAAGCAATGAATGTTCAAGATCCGAGTTTCTAGCAATATACACTTACTTACAAAACAGGCTAATATAGATCAGTTTTGTTAGCAAGCAGTCCTGAAGCCTTGTGCTATAGAATCAGAAAAGTAAATAAATTTTTCCTTTTGTGAGTTTGGAAAAAATACACGTAAAACTCCAAAATTTAAAACAACCAAAAGAATGGCTGTACTCTGAATTATTTTTTTAGGAAAATAAGATTTCCATGCCACAAATCTCAGGATTTCTGAGTACTTCAGCTCATTAATGTTGACTTACTTGCCTTCTGGTGTAGGCCTTTAAAAGTATTCCTGTAATATTCATGCTGTTCTTCACAACTACAATGCTATGTCTATCCCCAAAATAAATCACCTGTTTCTAGCAGTGGAGGCTTTAAGAAGAGGTGGCACTAGTTTATTCGCATGAAGGTTTTTTATGACTTTAGTTCTGAAATTTGAAGTCCATCTTTTGAGACAAAGGATCATTGAATCCTCAGAAACTAAGAAAACTGAAGGGTTTCATTTATTAGATGAGAAAATGTTGATGCATAGTGAGCTAAAAAAAACCTGTCATCAGTTATTTATCAGTACGTAACTTCTTTGCTAATCAGTCCTTTTATGCTTTACAAGGACTTTACAGAACAAAGTAAGACCAGAAATAATCTTAAGAAACTCCTGCTAGAGCACTTGGTTGGCAGCTTCTAAAGATAACTGCATCAACCTTCATATTTTTGCTGTGGTAGAGTGAAGTATCTCTAGGCAGAGCTTCTCCAGCAGATGGTTAGCTACCTAATCTGAGTGACTTTAGCTCATTGCTGACGTTTCCCTTTACTTTGTGGCTACAAAGCGGGTAAAATCCACGTGCAGAGAAGCGAGTTGGTAAAGGAAATCATATCTGCCCAAGTTCTAGTTTTACTTACAACTTGGATGGATGATAGTTCAAGTAGGTCTCTGTTGAAAGCAATCTCAATGCGTTTCTGGTTTCCTTCTCAGTTTGGACCGCACATGCTGAAGTCTACAGGAAAAATGAAGACTTTAATTGAAAAATCTTAACGTATTGAGATCACTGCGTGAAAGACTGTTAAGCTGTTTTTTCTGAGATCTCCTATGTTGCAAATAGCACCAGTACCAAGTGGTCTCATACAACGCAGAAACGAACTAATGTGAAATGTAGAATTGAGGAACTAAACATTAAGTTTGAGGTGCGTGTTTGTATGTGATTTATCAAGGGGAATAAGTTTGACCATTGTACTCAGGTATTAATTTTGTATTCAAACCTGGCTTTCTACTCAGACTAACGTGGTGGTTTTAGTTCATTAACACTAAGTTATCTGTACAACTGCATAACTGACCACCTTGAAAATGTGTACATGTTAATAATGACAGTGATACACCCTTAAGTTAATTAGTCATTTGAGCTCTAATGATGACTTGCACTACAATGTTTAGTTTGATGCTGACTTTTTCATGTCAAAGTGTTTCTTTTAAACTTAGTTTTAGCAAATTTTTAGCCCAAAGAAAAACTGAATACATTCTGCTTCATACTGAAACAAAGTAAAAACTTAAACCTGCTGCAAAGATCACCTGGTATGAGATATTTTAAGTAGTAGCACATTCTTGGTGTTTTTTTGTTGTTGTTTGTTCCAAAATAAGTTTGCAAGGGTAAGACAGCAAAACCTGTTTGTATCATCTTGTGGCCAACATGAGTGCATGAGAAGTGAGTAAATCATGCTGTGGGAGCCTCTGTGACTAGTTATTGCGATGAATTTGAAATAACCAGTAGATAGCAGCAGAGTAAAATGATTAATGTCAGAGTATGTGTTAACTAGCGTAGAAGTGGTGTAGAGGGAAAAAAAAGTACAAAGTGCTGTGGGGTGCAAGTTGCCAAAACTATATTGCTCATCTCAGCTGTGCTAAGAGATGTTTATGGACACCTTTTTATTCCCACCTGTCCTTGGGTCCCTGCATAGGATTTTAGCAGCTGGGGACTGCACAAGCCCTCACGGTCCTGTTTGCAGGGAAGCGATGGAAGAAGCAGTTGCACATCATGTTTTCCAGGGGAAGTCCTTTGGGGATTTCCCGTAGCAGCTCATTGCTGCCAGCCCTGTACAGAGCTGGGTCCCCGACCAGCTGCCTGAGCGCCACAACTGTGGAGGGCTCAAACTAGAAGTAAAATTCCGACTGGAAAAAGCTGTTCAGCAACCAGAGCGCTAGAACTCAGCTGCACACTTACGTGAAGCCCAGGTTTGCTCTGACTGTGGATGAACTTAGAAAAGCCGAGTCTGGCTGTTCCATGTTCTAAGTTTATCCGGCTACTGGAACAAGTACAAGTGCCTTTTAGAGCTGCTGCTTTCTAGGAAAAGGAAAACGCAGCACCTTTTAAGTAAAGACAGCTGAATGGCTCCAGTTGGGTTACTGAAGATGACTAAAGCTTTGCTGCTTATAACTGGAATGTAGATTGTACGATCAAGGAGGACGTTTTCCGGTGTGAAACTTGAAATGGTGTTAATATGTACACAATATAAATTCCTTTCAAAATGCTTTGCCATCAGTTTTACTGATAGGCCATTAAATCTTCATGTTCTTTTAAACGCCTTTAAAACACTTTTTTGAAAGTTACTTTGGGGCTCAAGTTTTGTATTTAATGCTCTATTGCCACTATGTAAAATTAAAAGCAGTTAAAATAAATACCGTGTATGTGATTTATGGTACTCTGCAAATGATGGCAGCCACAATGAAGTATAGTGTACATTCTATTATAGTGACTATAAATGTATTCACAACTTGCATCTCTTTCAGGACTGCAGTTCCTACCTTGCGGTGCAGCAGGAATAACGGTAGCATTGGTCCTTGAATTACCAGTGTTGTGCTGCTCTGTTAGATTCAGATAAATGATCAGGGAGCACGAGTTTATGCTTCCCTACAAGCTTAACAGGAAGGTACTTGTACACTCCCTGTACCCCGGAGGTTCCCCTCGCAGTCCCTCGGTGTGTTGGCACAGCCACCCTCTTCCCAAAGGGCCACGGCTTCAGAATAGCTGGCCGAGAAAACCGCTGCCATGTCCCATGGGGTGAAAGCATTTCAACTCCATCTGAACTCTGCCGTTTGCAATAATGTAACTCAGCCCAGTTAAATCATTAACTGTAAAGTTCAGGATAGCCACTGACCTATTAAACTTGTCTAAAACAAGAGATAAACCCATACTAAAACCTTTCCAGTTTGAAAGGTTGATCTGAGGTGGAGATATTTAGTACCTCAGAAAACCAGAAATGTGGCAAAACGTATTAGTGACATAAAGCTATGGTAACAGAAATGTCTTCTGTACAAGAAAAAAAAAATCACAAAGCTGCCATCAAATAATTTATTTTGTACTTTTCTATGCCTTAGTTTGTATCTTTCTACTTGAAACCTTTTATGTACAGGTGCCACTGCCCACAGAAAAGCCTCCCAGAACAGAAGTGCTCGAACTAAGGCCAGTCACACTGGACAGATACCTTCACCATAATCTAAGGCCTGGATCTGTCTCTCTGTGTTAGCAAATAGCACAGCCCAACAGGAGCAGATTTGCAGATTAAAAGCAGTTCTGATGGGAAGCTGACATCCATCCCATAACACATTTCAGGACTCACATGGGCTGTGGCTGGCTGTTAGCGGTTGTAACGCATTACGTACACTCCTGGCATATTAATGCTCTCCGTTTATGCACAAAACAACCAAGCTGCAGGAATGCTGACATTCACTGTAGGTTTTTAGAAGGAATTTCTAGACAGTACTTTCAAGAAAAGGGTTTTTTTTTTTCAGTTCAGTCACGTGTCAGAAGCTGCCACCCACACTAATAAATGGGATTAGAACCAGTCTTTCTAAATCTGATGCTGTAGGAAAAGACAGAAACCCCTCCCTAGGAAAGCTGGCATAGAACAAAATTACTCACGTTTTACTCCAGCGTTTTGACAAGCTGAACTTGTCCTATCAGAACACACCAATCTGGCTAACAACAAGATTGCAAAATGTTAAAGAATAACAGGTTGTTTACAGATATTATATGTAACTATTGCTATATACATATTTGTGAGTTCATTAATTTTCATTTCCATTAAGAATTCTTATTAAAATATAAGTATCCTGCAACGATTAGCAAAGTTTATATTGCTGTTAAGGCCCTGTCTTTAAACTGAGTCACATTTCAGAAAATGTGAGAAGCAGATTCCAATTTTAATGGTTGTTTTGAAAATACCTGCAGGCTCAGAATAGGTTTTATTCAGAAACATCAAAGAGAAATCAATACTTTTCCACTTAACCCTACAGATCTGTATAGACTGTAAGGAAGCAGCTCTGCTGCAGTCTCTCCATAGTCAATTACTCAAACACGCAGCTATTTCCTCTTTGTTCTGACAGCTCCAAAGAACACTGGCACACCCTCTTAAAGACAAGCTGTTAACATAAGGCTTTTCTGTTCCATCGAGTTGTAACCAAAACTTGCATCCCATTTGATCCTTCTCTACTGAAGCCAGACAATAGCAAGAACTTGCACTGACAGCAAAGGAAGGAAGTTCACGCAGGTTCAAAAAAAAGTGGTTTCATTATAAATTTATTTCTTTAAACATGGCCACTTTGAGATTAATGATATTACTTCAGGGAACATGAAAGAATAACAAACAACTTAATTTTAGAAGGAAAACAAACAGGTGAGTCAGAATTTGTTTTTAAAACAGCAAAAGGCCAAGCTCGAAGAGGCAATAAATTTTGGAATATGGGGACTAGTATTTTCAAATCCAAAAAATGGGCTTAGTTTTACAGTGGAAGCTCACTGCAACCTTAGCTATCTTTCCATAATGCTGGACTCGGTCATAACTTAAATGTACAGGAGCATAATGTGAAAAGATTTGTTTTATTAATTAAAAGTTAACAGCAACAGGCACATATTAAAATGAATACGGCAAAGCCTTTACAAATGGCTTTACGCTGAAGCTCTCTCCCAAGAATGGCTGTTGCAACAAACTGTAAACAGAATTAATAAACAGTCTTTTACAATAATAACAGGGAAATACAAATGAACTAAAAGAAAGCACCAGTTTCTCAAATTAGATTACAGTTGTGCTTACTGTACTTAAAACAATGTAAAACAAATTACAAAAATGGAATGTTTTAAGTTTAAAATTAGTCCTTTAATTTTGTCCTAAAAAACATTTTCTCCTTTTCCCATCAAAAACCCATTAATGGGTAATGTTTCAGTAGAGGGAGGAATAAGTAAACAATGCACTTTTTTTTTTACTTTTTTTTTTTCAAATCAAAAACAAATTTGGTCACTTAGCTTTGTGCATAGTTTAAGGCATCTGTAGCAATTTGTTACAGTTTCCTCCCCAATGTGGCTGTTCATGAAATTGTCACATTCTAAAAGAATAAATAAAAAAAAATGTTGCCGTTCAAACCCGTCCCAGCACCCTCCCACCCGCCCCCAACCCAGACATACTCACGCACCCACACGTACATACACACTGCAGCGAAAGGGGCATTTGTACCCTTGTTCTGAAGGACACACTTCCCATCCCACTTTATTTCAGATTGGCAAATACCCTGAGCTGATTATGGTGTTTAGACATTCCACCTTTTTCTTGCATGTGCAGTTCAAGTGTACAATAGTGAAAACAACATGCAATGTTTTCACTGCAGAATCGCAATGCAGTTCAGACGCTTCCCCCCACCCCGCCCCCCTTCCCTTCCCAAATTCAGAAGTGTTTTCCGCTTTTAAAAAACTGCATTCCCATACAGCACTGGAGTAAAGCTTGGCTGTGCTCTATGATGAATGCTCAGTTCCCAGTGCACAAACAAAATTATGGCAAATGGGAGGCTTTTCTGGCATCCAAAGAAACAAGAGCTGCAGTCTCAGATTTGATCTTTTTCTTTTAAAAAAGCAAAAAACCCAGGTTAGTGGTTCCTTCACAGCCATGCGCAAAGGTTAAGTCTAGAACCAAGAGTTTCAGAGTACATTTGTAAACATCAAGTCTTGCCAGAGGCAGCAGAGGATGGGCACTTCACATTTCCGTATTAAAACAGGGACTGAGTGGAAGGTATGCTTTGAACACATTTATGCAAGTCTTGCTAAATTCCAAGAAAGTGGAACAATCCATCTCAAGTCTTAGATTTGAAGACCAGATTTCAAATTTCACCAAAAAAAAAACCAAAACATGTGGCACAATGAAGCTCTCGTACTGTTCCTTCAAGGCTCAGTCACTGCTGTGCTTTGCATATTCAGGGTTCCAAACAAAAACCAACTGAGGCATATGCATATTGCTCTATGTTCAGATCTTGCAGTTAAAAAAAATCAGGTTCAAATGGTCTGTGTCAAAGGAAAACTTGGAAATAAATAATGCTGGCATCATTTTACCATGTTACCAAAACTTCGGGCAGGCAAGTTATCTCCTTTAATCCAGCTGTGCAGATACCAAGAGAAGAGGCAGTTTTGTCATGAAGATTGAGGTCAGGACAATCGAGGTTCCTGAGGTAATATGTCTGAGTCCATTTCCTCAAAAGCTGGATCAACATCCTCGCCGCTGCCAGACTGTTCTCTCTGCACTCCCTTCCAACTAGCCTTATTCAGTCCCAGGTGGCCAAGCATCGTCTGCGACAGCCTGGTGTTTGAAAACCGGGCCCACTCCCCAAATAGCGGCTCCACTAAGTAGGTCATAAAACCTTTAAAAACAAGCAAACAAACATACCCAAGTGAAAAAAAAAAAACAAGGAGAAAAAACACTAAGTATTTTAAGTAAAATTCAGTAACAAACTGCATCAGACTATTCTTTTCCAATGTGCTTTTAAAAATTCATTTCAATATTTAGGGCATCTTTACAAAATAATCTCTCAAAATACAATATTTTACTGGTCAGTCAGAAGAACAGCATTATATTGGATTACAAATTAACCTCCTTTTTTTCCAGAATAACGACCAAATAAAGGAAAATATTACGGGGGGTGGAGGGTGGGTGTCCAAGCATCAGTAACTAAGTCACACAAACTACACAATAAATCTTTCTTTTAGACATTTAGGTTTTCTAAGAAATTACCCCATAGATAATCTGAACTATATTACACAGGGAAAAAAAAAAGAAAGAAAAACAGATTCTTTTCACAACATTAAAACTGATTAAAAATACAATCAGACAAATTTTTAAACAAAAAGGCCACAAAACACCAACATATAAACATTTACATTTCTGTTTGTGCATACATGTATGTGCACCTATTTATGGTATCTATTTCTACGAAACAAAAATTCAGTGGTAAGACCACCAAACTGGGCTTGCTTGAATCTGTCAATTACAAAAATGTATGGTTTTCTAACATTCTAAATCGAAACAGTGCAGCTGATCAAACAAGCATCATTTTTTTTAATCTCTAGTTAACTTCAAGCACTAATTCATAGTATGTTTGTGGTTAAATTTATTATTCTCTTTACTATGTTTTTAACTGAGCCCTATTCAATCTACATAAACAACTTCGACAAAAAAAATATTAAAAAAGCCAGCCCTTCTGCTATTTTAAACTCAAGTTAGGAAAAAATAATATAATGGTTCTTTACAGTTGTCCATCAACTCTCTGTCCACTACCCTTGAAGGCTGTATTTAAAATGAATGCTAACATTCCAGAAAGCTAAATCCAGAGAGCTGGAATCCTTTTGTGGCAACCTCACTGTGAAAGGCACCAGCCACTGCATGGGCAAGGAGAAATGCACTCCCCCTCTTCCCAAACCAGCCAGCCCAGATTAGGAAGCTACTGGGCAGCAGCACGGGAAAGGTGGCACAGCTGCCCCCTGTGCTGTCCCCGTTCTGTGAGGAACCAGAGGGACCTCGTCTCCGGGACTTCTATACAGAACATTTCATAAACACTAAGTTCAGGGCAGAAATGTTACAACAAATTAAATAAATTTTAAAAAAGCTCCTTTAAAGAAGTGCTGCTACACACACAGCATGTGTGTAGCAACATCCAGGAAATGTATGGAAAAGATACATTCTTCGATACACATCCTGAAAGGAATCTACTAAAATAAATTGAATTGCAGTTACCAATCTGGATGTTGGCAATGGTTTCTGTCTGTCGGTCACAAAGTGGACTCACACCCAAGTGATATTTTTTTTCAATATCTCCTAAAGAAATATAACACAAGTGTTAAGTCATCAGGTCCAATACTGTGTACTTTTCATCACACAAGCAGTAATTCATGAAAAATATCAAATCTGTAGAAACGACAAATTGAGATTCCCTTGCTTAGCCTTCAGAAATTTCTCACTGCAGGGAATTTGTGGTTCTACTTCCACACCATCTTCATCTAGCAATAAGTTTCAGATGCTTAGCACCAAATAAAAGTCAGCTACCCATTTTTCATATCTATGCAAACTAGCATTTCTCAAATCAAGGCAGCTAAACTAGCCTTCAAAAAAGGAGAAGCACACGATTCAATAATAATGGGCAAAAATTAATTTCTTCCATTTGTCAATTAAAAGCTTTATTAGCTGCTTATCTCCTAGTTAAGGCTACTTACATGATTAAAAATCTCCTTCCTAGCTCTTCATGCTTTCCAACAGGTCCTCACAACCAGACAAATTTTAAATATTGAAGATCTGGCAAGAATGTATTTCACAATTTACTCAAATTTACACTAACTAGGAATGTGTAAATTGAACCTAATTATTTATCTGAAGCACCTTCCAGTCTGAAGGATCTATGGAACCAGCCATTTCACATTCAGATTCTAAGCAGATTTTTTCACCAGGTTTTAGTAACATGAACCATTTGCAAGAAATACAACCCAGTAAAGAAAAAAAAATCCCACACTGTACTGTAAATCTTTATTAGTACTGAATATAAATCACTATTTATTTGCAAGCAGCTATGACTCATGATTGCTCTCTCCACAATATAAATACATTATGAACTAACAGATACTTCTACTCTTACTTGCCTTGATGGAAGAACTCCTCTGTTACTTTTTCACTCCACTGCTTACTCAGCTCCCAAGTCCGACATGGATTACAAATATCAGCACACTTCAAAGCCATCTAGGAAATTAACACACAGTGTTAGGTCACCCTACTCACCCCTTTCTCTCCAACAGCAACATCTGTCATCATCTATTTCCTGGTAGCAGATATTTTAAGTTTTGTGAATAACAAACCTACCTACCCTTTGTGCTTCCCTCAAGTTATGTTCTGTAATCAAAAACCACTCAGGAAACTATCAGATATCATGATCATCTCTGAGCAATAACAAAATTGAGTCAAGTCAAAGTATTTCAGGGGCACTACATTTAGTATATTCAGTAATATAGGAGACAGCAATGAATTCAGAAAAAGAAACATCAACATAAGCAAACAGTATTTTGCATTTCTAGCTCTGAAGTTCACATTTTTAGTAATGGTTTGCACAGGACAGAACTTCTCATCTGTCCTTTTTTTTTTCCATCCACACAATGAACCTAATAATAAAAATTTCTATGAAGTTGAAGCTGATGCTATGAAGCTGATTCACAACATTTTTTTTTTTTTCCTCTGAAATATGTTCTGACAAAGCATTTCACAATACTGAGACTACACTGGAGTCATCATAAAAACTAAACCTTGTCTTGGAAACGCATTTCTCCTTGGTTTAGTAGCTCTAAGCTACTTACCAATATGTGACATCACTTGGGAGAAGTGCTGGGAGAGGTAGAAGTGGAGGGAACAACCTTTTTGCAATGAAACAAAATGACTACGGGTATTTCTACTTCATTTTGAAAGTGAAATATAGCCTAGAATTAGCAGTATTTAGCACTTTATTTTTTGAAGTTAAAATCACGTTTTCAAAAATATTAGCAAAAAAGATCACCTGTAAAATGAAGTGACGATGGTTCGCATCTTCTAAGCGTAGGTCTCCTCTGTCCAAATGGGATCGGAACATGGACAGATACTCATTTTGCTGACTGATGTCTGTGGCAAGAATGAGATCACCTATCTGGCTTTCCATCAGCTGCCTGTAATTAACGATACCAAGTATTCAGACAGTATAACAATCAAGAATAACAGCCACCACTACATTTACATGTCTTTTTAATCATAGTCGTCATTATACAAATCCAAGTCACAAGCTTACTGATCAGCATTTTCACAGGATGGTTTCTTTTTTTTATTTCTGTTTTCCTACAACATCTACAGAAATATCATGGCATTTCAGCAGCAGCTTTCAGAAAGGTTAAGACAGTTTTTAGCTTTTTGTTTGTTTGTTTTTCCTTAAATACGCACAAATTGTTTAATGCATATTGATTGTTAGAAGCAGGTGAAAAAGGTCTGTTTTAAACTACAGTTGCAGTGACAGAATGAGAAAAGGCTGCCAAGTTTAATCTAAACAGGTGCTTGACTATACAAACACATCTCTTTAACATGCTCACAGTAAATGTTATTTTCCAAATATCTCATTGCACCATAAACTCCCCTGCTCCAGTAGCATGGTATCTGGGAATTCTTAAAATAGATCCAAATACAAAATTCAAATTATGAACTGCCATGCAATAATTTAGTCTTTCTTAAGTGACAGCTTACTTGCACCTTAGCTGATCTATATTATTTTGTATAAACATACCTGTTTTCTAATGACATATGTGCAAATAAACCAGACTCTCTCAGCAACCCCACTGCGGATCTCCAGTGATGGTTCTCCAATACTGAGGTATTCTGCAAATGAAAATGATATTACAGCTATCAGTGACTTTTTCTTAAACAACTAAATAGCTTTACTCTAAGAGCTGTACCACAGAGGGGGTTGGTTTGTTTTAAAAGGTGATTAAAACTCTCACATCCTGAATACTTTGTCAGCTTGCACATTTTTATCCCAGTGGCATAGAAAAAAATCTCTCAATTCACACCTACAACTGAAGACATCACAAATTTGTATTTCCTTTTCTGTAATCCTTGGGAATTCACCAAACCTGGTTTTCACAAAACAACCGATTTTCTCCTTACCTTATACAAAGTTGCTAAGTAATGGTTTGTTTTAATTAGGAAAGGTTGGTTAACGCCTGGGTGATCCAAATCATGTGTGGCAGCTGCAATTAAACTGAGCAGAACATCCCATGGAGTTAAGGATTTGGAAAGCTGTAAGATAATGACAAATGTAATTCTGTTAGCAATGCAAGCATAGCAGCACCTCTAGAATAGGCACATAGGTGTCACATTTTTGTTTTTCTTTTTTAATGATTAAAAGTGAATAGGAATTCAGCAGAAAGTTTGATGATGTAAAACCAATATTCTACTGACTCTCCATTGTTTTGCAGGGAAAAAAAGCTACAAAAATGTCAACAATGGTTTAATTGTTAATTTGTGTGTTAATGGTTTTATTATTCTTTCTGAATGTCAAAGTTCAGTCTCAGAAAATGCTGCACAGAAAATGCTTCTTTCTGGCTGACAATGAATTACTATTTCTAAACAGATCCTGATAAAAGCAGCAAATTCTTAAAACTAGTTTTCTCTCTCATTTACCAAGTCTGTCTGTATGCATAAAAACTGCTTTAAATACACAGTATATTAAAAAAAAAATACTTTCACCTTAGAAGGAAGAAACAAATGCTTTAGAAGACTTCAGAATTGTTCAGAACAGTTTTCTACTCTTTTGCACAATTTTATTTCAAAGCCTAGTGGGAAAAGAACTGAAGGAAGAAAGTCTGCTGAAGATAAACACTTTCAACAAGTATATGCATGTTAATTAACGCAGCATGCAAGTGCATGGACTTCTTTTCACTGTTCTTAGTTGTTCTTCCCGTCACTACTTCTGGTTGGGAAGTTGATGAGTTAAATTCAGTTAACAAAGTGTTGCTTGAATTAAAACAGAGGACAGCACTGCCTGTACAAAAGTGAAATGCAGCAACCCCCCTGCAAGGACAGGAGTTTATATTCCCTTTTGCATTTGCCATCTATCATGCCTCACACCTTTACAATGTATTTTGGTGCAACAGAACCAGTAGCTGTGTATGTTTTGAAAAATACTAAGTCCATACTTCTACTTGAAGCATTTCAAAACTTTCATCAGGAGTATTAAATAAAAAATGCTCAGAGATTCCAAACTGCATGCCATAAAAAAGCTCATAAGCATCAGTTCTGCGACCTGTCTCACTGCACTAACAATTGATCTGAGAGCAACACTGAGAAACGGAGTGGGAGGAGTGGGTAAAGAGCCTCTGAAAAACATCCACGGAACCAGAGCTTATCTGTTCTTACTTCAGAAATAGAATAAGAGGTATCGATTTCAAAAGAATACCAAAACTGGTGATAATTGGCATCAAGATAAATAACTTATCTCACCTGGCTATAGAATACTACAGTTGCATTGATTTAATACCAAAGGACAGGATTTATCCCTGAAATTGTCTAACACATTGCTTACAGCAGACTGCCAGCAGTCCAAGTAATACGAAGCAAACAATGAACTAGTTCAGCTCCTTAAGGTCTGTCACGCTGCCTTTTTTTTTCTTTTCTATTCTTAAAAGGAAGAAAGGGCAAAGCATACTCTTGATGTCTTGCTATAATGTGCCTTTAGCTGAAGCATATTATTCGTTAACATCAAAGATGAGCCCAACAAGAGTAACCGTAGTTTCTAAGAGGAGGGGGGGAACACATGAACACATAGTTTATTTACTGCCAGCTCTGACTCAGGCTGCAATTCCATGTAAATGTCTTTGGGCACAGCTCTATGCTAAACAGCTGCAAACTTAATCAATTTGCTCATCTGGTTCACAATGAAGTCTCACAAAAGACAATGCCAGCTCAGAAGAGGGAAGAAAAGAAAAGCGCACCGCTGAGTGTGAAAACACAGCCTCAGCAACATGGAGATCTTCCCCTCTGCTCCTTTTTGTGTTCAAAAAGTGAGTTTGGGGGAAAGAGGCTGGTGTTGGTTTTGTTTTCTTTGCTTTAAAAATAAAAAGTGTATGTGCACATACAATAGACATGTATATGTGTACATAAACCATTTATACACACACAGAAATACATGTATTTCTATATTTACACGTGATGTTAAATTGAGACTACTCCCTTACCTTAGGCTCCTTTAAATAACAGTGCATGGCCTGAGTCACATCAGCAGCATGAACTGCATTATGATAAGGATTTTGACTGTGATAATCTTCTTGAACCATAACTGCAGGAAAATAACAAATATCCAAATTTAAATAACATAACAATTTTTTCAAGTACCATTTTATATGTCCTTGTTAGGCACAGAAATACGCAATATCACAAGTTACACACACATAAAAGTGTCAAAGTCAATAAATTGTCAGTTGAACCAACACCCAGGTATAAAAGATTTTTATGTGAGCAAACTATTTTCTAAAAGAAATCAACTACATGTAAAGTCATCTCAGAGCAAAAAGTATACAACTTGAAATCAATATATTATCTGAGATGTTTTGACTTTAAGAACTTGCCAGGAAAGTCTCCCTTTGAAAACCTAGCCTGCCTGAGTGTTGAGGCACCCTGGAATACAAAATGAAGATGATACTATTAAACAAAGCATCAGGATGACCTAATATCATGCCTTGAAATCAGACAAATCAGAGGAATTAGGCAATGTTTTACTGTCACATGAAGTGCTTTTCTATCCCCTTCAGGAGAGCGGCTATGGGAAGCCACCTCTGCATAGTTTGGGCATTTTGTCATACTTGTACCCAAGGAAATTTAAGCCTATATACAATTTAGAAAAGAATTTCATTTAGATGATGGCCTGATTAGCCACTCGTAGATTTAATATTTCTTATTTAACTTCTTCCTTGCTTTCCTACTCTCTCCTCCATCTTCCTTACTATCTTTCAGCATTGTAAGTAGGACATTTTTATGTACCTAAGCTAATGTGGATGTCCTTTAGAGTAAAAGAACTGTAATGTTTAAAAGGATGGAGGGGGAGAAGATGTGAAGCACAGCAATGAAACTATACTCTAAATTGCAAAATTTTGCCTGATGATATATTAGTTCTTTCAAGTAAACTTCAAAAGAACTTTTTCCTGGCTTACTACAGTCTGTCATTCCTGTCCAAACCTCTTTTCCTACTCAGTTTACAAGCCAGCACCCTCCATGTAATTGTGACTGCCATGGTATGAAGATTTATGAAGATTGTGGCTCATGAAAAGTCAAAATACTGTAACCATTGTGTGATCCCAATAGCATTCAATGCATAGCTGACACCTCATATGGACAATAATAAAGAAAATAAGCATCTTTGGGCTCTATTAACCTGAGGTAGAACTCCCTTTCACATATTCTTCATGTCCCGTGCATGAATGAAGATGTCCTTGGCTTACTCCTCAATTTTTAATGGGTTCATAAACTGGTCCTGCTACTTGAAGTCCCCAATTTTCGTAACTTATTCTAACAAAGTAGACCTAGGATAATATTTTGATCATGCTTTGCCAGAATTAGAATGGCACATCAACCTTATGTTTCCAAGAATGTAGTAACTTACATTTTCTTTCTCTCTTTGAGTTTGGAATAAGAAATTGAAAACACACAGAAGGAGATGACAGACCTCCAGGTAACCTTTGGAAATCACAGAAAAGACTGTGTGTGTGTATAAGCAAGTGTGTGTATGTAAATATATATACTTATCTATATGTGATATATATACACAAAAATAAAATGTGAAGATCCCACCAAGGACTAAACCTAGACTTCTCTCCTTACTAAAAAAGAAAATCCCAGTAAGTTCTCAAAGTGGATTTTCTGTGGCACCAGGGACCACTTGAACCGTCCTAGTCTAGAATTTGATCTTCAGATTGCTTTGAAATATGGTATAAAAGGTAGCGAAAGAAAAGAATGATTTGGGTTCATGCTAAGAAGGTGTATTTGGAAGAAAGTTTCCTTGACTGCACAGATGGGCTGGGACAGAGCTAAGAAATGTTTTTGTTACTGCTGTTTAAGTAGAAGGCATCAACAAAAAGAGAAAGGTGGCAACTTTCAATGCTAGAAGAAAATTTTGTTTTCTTCCACAGTCCATTTCAAGTAAAATACTCTTTTGCTAAATCTCAGCTAACCAGGAGATTAACAAGGTGACAAAGACGAAACGCATTCAGTTACAACTTGAGTAGCTTAAGACCAGATTTCTATAACTGCTTTCTTCACTGCAGATAAATCGGTTCTCAAGGTCAGCTGCTCTACTTTTTTGAAACCGGAAGTTCAGTCCACTTTAAAACCACAGTAAAGTCATGACAGAACAGAGAAAAAATCTGAAGTAGAAAGAGAATTCAACAACAAAAACAAAAACATTCCCTTATTTGAAAGGGGAGAAAAGCCTTCTGAATGTGGTTTCTCCTCTTGTTAAATGACAAGCTTTGGAACCACAACATTGTTTTCTCTGAAGAAGGGACCTGAAACCTCTTTCTCCTGCACAGTTAAAAATTAGCATCCCACTCCACAAAATTAAATAAAAGGTACCGTCACAGCAGAACCAAATGAAGGAAGCCTCACACCAGGGTCTGTGTCTGTGGCATGAGGATGCAGAACGACAGCTCCTTCAGCTGTCAAGTGGAAGTACCACTTGGTTTGAATACTCCACTTCGCATTTACAATTCTTCCTGTTGAAGCATTCCAGTGCCGCAGGCCCAAACATCCTAGTAACATTGTCTCGCACTCTGTCTATGGAGACAGTACGTCTACAGTACAGTGAATATTTGTATGAGAGCTTGAGCAAGCAAGAGACGGCATCAAACTGGCACTGACAAATATGGTATGATCAGCATAGTTAGGAAATTATATTGAGAACTTCAGAAATGAAGATTAAAACAGAACTGAAGATCAAACCAAAGAAAGGAGTGGTCTATCCTTTCTCAATAAAAATGTCACATGAATGAATTCATATATATTCCTGATGATTTAGATTTAATAAATACAACAGAGCATCTGCTATGAAGCTACTAAACTTGTCAATGCTTGCTTGGTTTTAACATGGAGATTTCTATACTCATAGAAACTTTGAGAGATTTTCTCTCAATTGGTATACTTCAAATCACTGTACAATCTGGACTGGATCAGTACTCTTCAAACCTGATTGCTAAACTATAACCAGCACTTCAGTTAAGGTATAAAAATGCGGATAAACAGCAATATTCATCATAATAAAAAGCTGTATTTACCCAAAAATCTACGAAGTTTCATCGTATCTAACTGGAAGTGTTCAATTAGTCCATGAAGATTAAACAGATGAAAGGTTAAGCTGACTAGACTGTTTCCTAAAAATAAGATGAAAATACTAATTCATTGGAAGTCATGAAATCAGTGACTCTTTCATAAGAAATGTATTTCAAACAAATTGGTCACAAAAGTTACACAAGCAAATTTCTCTGCACCAACTTAATATTTAAATCTTTTTGCATGACAAGATTCCATTAGCTACCTCCTCCAGTAATCACCAATACTGTCCACTGTCAACTGATAAGAGGAAAATATTACCGAACATTAAAAAAGCAAAAAGTTTCAACGTGCAATTCTGTGAAAACAGTATTCAACTTTGTGGTATGTTGCATCATGATTTTTATAAACGGACATCCAGCTTAAAAAGAAATACAAATACAAAAAAGCCAATCAACGATGTCAATTTGTGTACATTGCACATATGCTATGTTGCATTTTCATCTTTTTTTTGTGTGTGAAACTATTCCTTACTTCACCCAGAAATCAAAGAAAAAATTTTTACATTTCTCTAGCAAATATATATTACAATCTTACAGTATACTTTGCCTACTCACAGCTATAATATTACAATCACTTGCAGTGATAAAACAAATAGAATTGTAAGGGCCAGAGAAATAACCTGCATGTTTACTGTTTACTTGAAATAGCTTGCAAATTATTTACTCTGCAAACAATATGTAGTGATGGTACTCAGTTTTGGTACATTTACTCTGACAATCTTCATTTAGCAGGAATTAGAGAATGCAGCACAGGCAGAAACTGAGGTACAAAAGGACAAAAATTTCTGCTAAATCTAGCTTATTACTAGGCTTGAAGTATTTACATGTGCATGCCACTTCTCACAATAAGATACACAATTCTTCAAACAGCATTCACTGAGTAGCTTATTTCTTACAGGCTCGTCCAGGGCAGCTCATCAAGCAGTTTTATAGACAGCTTTCTCCTCTCAAAAACTTTCAAGAACAAGACTGCCTGTTCAAAATGTCCTCCTCAAATGACTAAATTAGGATGCAAAGAGGATAGTATAGTATAGAAAGGCTTCCACAATAGAAGCTACACTGAGAGTAACTAAAATGTATCTGAGAAAAGCATATTTAAGATAGAGAAGGCCCCATACAAAAAGAAGGACTTCAGATTACTTCCTTCTGATAAACTAATCTGAAATAAACTATGCTTATAAACAAGTAAGCTTGCACACACAGCTTTTTTCATTCAGTTAATGAAAGCTTATAATTATCTATATAAACACTCTATTTGTAAGAAGCCCCACTGTTTTCATTCTTATATGCATGCCTTGCATTAAATCAAACTGTGAGGATACTACTTTTACTCAAGGCTAAGCCAAGCATCTTTTTAACAAAACAACAGAGAAAAATCATCTTTTGGTGCCATATTTTCCATTCTGAACTTTCTTTCTGTTTCTTCCTGCCAAACTTCAAGCACGCTAACTGCATCTCTGCTACCAGCTCCATTGGACTGATGATAAAACTGCAGCAGCTGCTCTCCATTCACAGCCAAGGCTCTGAGCCCTCCACACTGGCACAAATGCCTGTCTCCTTGGTGTTGGACTCACTCATCTCCTCCTTCCATTCTATTCAAAATCCAGTTTCCATTGCTGCACATTGTAATACAAAACTTCTCCCTATCCACTACAGCAGCCTTTCTCCTTTCCAGCACATTTACAGATCTCTTTTCTAACTGCCTGTCCGTAACTTCACCACTACTTCTCATTTATTCTTTTAACCAACTCTTTCCTACCATTACTTGTAATGGGTGTACAAAACCATAATCTTTTCTTCCTTTTTGTATTTTGTGTAAGCCATGCATACGGCAGCTTCTGTCTGCTCAACTCCTAATTCTCTATGGACTCTATTAGATGTCATAATTATAATGCATTCATACTACTTTGCCTTTTTATTGTACTGTAAAGTAATAGAACTGTTCTACCCAACATTCAATTTATCCAAAAAAATAATTATTTAGTGTAACTGACCTTTTAGATACAGACATACAAATTAACAGCATTCCATAATTAAAAAAAATATATTAAATTAGCAAAATTAATTGTCAATTTATATCAAATTACTACTTATAGTACAAACATAGAAAACAGCACCTACAAAGTACAAGGGTCTCTTCTACAAATCAATGATTATTATCAGTACTGACAGTAATGGCATTTTCACAGAGTGGCAAGGCAAACTAGAATTTAGATTAAAGACTATTAAATCAGAAAGTACTACCTGATGAAATCTGTGCTTTTTAGTGAACAAGCAAATCATATCACAACATAAGAGCAATAGCTAAGTTATGCTAAGAGATAAAAACACAAGTGAAATAGAAAAAGTAAACTCACCATTTGTCAGTCTATCAAAAAGAAATATATCAAAATTCCAGTTTCCAACCTTCTCCAGCATACACTGAAAGAAAACAGAAAAGCTGTAACTATTTTTTTTCCTCAGTCATATACTGAGGAATACATATACCTATCTTCCCATAGCCCAGAGGAAGTATTTAAGATTTCAGACTGATGAAAGTCTTAGAATTTCTATATACAAAAAATAGTACTAAAAATGATTAAATTTGTCTGATTACTAGAAAACTTTAACATATTTCAGTTTTATAATTTGTAGCACATATGAGAACTATCTTGACAGCATGGTTTTGAGACTTCCCCTTCATCCTCTAGTCATTTGCTTAAAATAAATTACACAATTTAAAACAATTAGGTTAGAAACGGAAGCAGTATGACAGAATAACTCTGTTTAGACTTAAAAAAAAAAAAAAAAAGTTGAGACATCTTAACAAAGGCCCACACTTGACATTTCACGTAATCATGTTACTAGACGTATGGATCACAAAACCCTGTAAGATGACTTGCAGTGTTTTGTTTCAGAATCTCTTCCAGATCTTCCACTTTCATTTTTGCAATGAATTAACAGTTAACACATGAGTAGTCCTTTATCTTAATTTCTCTCTTTCCCTTTCAGTTCATCCAGAAGAAACAATATCTAGATGTTTTACTAGGAGTGTAAAACAAACTTGTAATTTCAGCTTCATAAACTCGCTTTTCACTTTCCTTCTCACTGGCTTAGCACTTCACAGCTGCTCCACATGAACTATTCTTTCATGAACATGGATGAACAAGAACAGAGCACATCCCAGGCCTCAGAGTTTAAGACACCATTTTTACTTCCCTACCTCTATCAGAAATACCTGTCCAGCGTGTTTTACAATAATACTCGCTTTCTCATATTCTCATTAAATTGCTAGCTGTTTTGTGATCCCGTTACTATGTACTAGCTTTCCTGCACCAGCACTAAAACTGAGCTACCAGAAGAAATAAGCAGCACTAACAAGATCTTTCTGCTGTTAAATTACATGTATATTTTTTAAATCCATCCTCAAGGTTATCAGATTCTTCCTACATTGGAGCCTGATTACATTCAGTATCAGACATGCTGTATTGTAAGGATATTCTTTTTCTGTGTCAAGGTTACTAACAAAAAGCATTATACACAATCAGCAGCAAGACACAGCCTTTGGGCTCTTGACAACCTGCAAACTTTGCCTGCTTGTTCCCCTCCAGCACTATACCCATCTTCTGTCTCCAATTCACTAGCTCTTTATCCAGCTAACAACTTTTTAGCATTGTCTGTCTTCCTGGTATGCTTCACTATAGCACAGGTATATTACAGCTATCATACTTTTCCAGAAGAATTGCATATAAAAAAAAAAAGTCTTTTTGGCATAATATTCTTCTGATAAATTCATTTACTACATTTTATTGAGTTTTCAGTAGTAGTCAGTCACTCGTTCAGATGTTCATTAATGAAGTTAGACTAAAAAGCAAAAGGGGAGGAAAAGAGTAAGAAGTTGCCCAAATTACTCCCTTACATTTCTTAAATACAGTTACATTTTCCTTCCTTCACTTTTTCTTCAATTATTACAGTGCATCCTTGATTCGCTAGACTTTTTCTAAAAATTGCAAGCCACATAAGCTCTAAAAATTATCCCAGTAAACTTGGGGAAGGTGAAAAGAGTTTGTCAGAAATCACATAATTTTGGCTGGACTTTACAAAGGTAGATGCACACGTACATATACACAATAAAAATACATGCTTAGAACTTGTATTTGCTTGCACTGCCCCTTAATGCGATATATGCAAGCGAATATTTTAAAAACCACACTTGATAAAACAAAGATAAAAATTAAGCAACCAACCTTTGCTTGTCCATTATAATCATCATCTAAAATGTTTGAAGAATTTGGAACAGTGATACCACGGAAAAAACGGGAAGATCTCAGGTATCGCTGGAAACTAAGCAATCTTCTCACATTTCTTGCAGACACAGACACTTCAATTTCAGAATTTGCTATAAAAAACAAGAAAATAAATACTCTCTCTAAAAAACCTTTACCAAAAAAGACTGTTCAAGGAAGTTTGGTACAACAATTACAGTGCCTTTTTTTTTTTTTTTTGGTGTATCAAATGTTTCAGCCACAAATAGAGATCATTATTAATAGTAAGTCCAGAGATACGGCTTAGAAAAGAAAGCTTCCTATTTAAGCATCCTGTGAAGAAAAACAAATATTTAAATCATAGCTGAAACGTTTCTAAGGAATACTGCTACTGGTAGGACAGAAATATTACAGAAACTGTATAAAAACACAAATATTGCAAGCAAGTTCCTTTTGGAAAACTGCTGTCACATATACACATCCAATCCATGTCCGTAGCAAATCACATTAGATATATACCAGCAAGAGAATATCAGTAACATATTGATACAGGAATTAAAGAGAGATTTTGAGCATCTACAAATAACACATACACAGACTTTAAAGCTCAGAAATTTTCTTAACTTTACCAGCAAAATTTTAAACATGCGTGCTTTAGGTGCTTTTGCAGATAATTTTACCCAGAACCTCTCCTCTGCCAAAAAAAAACACATTTACTCTCACAACATATGTACAGAATGTGTTTGTAGTCTGTTCTCAAAGAATAATCCAAATATTTCACTCTACTCTTATTAGACTAACCAGTTTAGCTATCCAAAGGACTCATGCTAGCTTATGTCCCATTTTACTCGATATCATTAACGGGTCCACCTGTTTGTTTCAGAAACCTGAAGATCAAAGTACATATAGCTACCGTTTCTTTGCAGCAGTCCAGATATTTTCAGTCTGAAATATTTAAGGCCAAACTTCACCTTTACTTTCTTTCCAGCATTATTCCCAACAGCAGTTTCACATAATCAACAGTCAGTAATTCTGACATTCCTTCACTTTGCCCCAAAAGACACACATTAAAAAAAAACAAAAAACACACACATTAAGATAGGAAGTACAAGGCATATTAGAAATCAGTGAAATAAACAGTTGCAATATTTGTTTTAAAACCCAGTCTAAAATGTTAGAGACAAAGGTGTGGCCTTATTAACAACCTAAATTAAAGGCCTTGATGATTTCTAGTGACAGCAGTTTGATTCTAAGCAAGATAAAGCTTTATCCACATAAATTGTTCTCCCAGCAGAAGTTACAGCATACTTTCTGCTCCACATTAACTCCTTAATATATTTATTTCCAGACTACACTACTAAAACATCTCTGAACAGAATAAACAATTACACTAACATACAGTTTCTAAAGTGCAGTAGTATTTTATATCAACGGTCCGCATTAACAGCAATTTAATGGACAAAACCAGAATAATATTTCAGAGATGCCTGAAAAGTACCAGGTAGTTTATCAGGATACTGAAGTTCCCATCATTTTCAAAGAGCTAATGCAGACAACTTCAGATGAAATATTTCTCTCCAGCTCATCACAATTAAGGTCAAGGGCACTTCCTCTGAAGACACTGATAGACATATACCCAGGTTGTGTAAGCAGGTATACTACACATGATAGAAGTTGCTTATAAAAGAGCATTCTCACATACAACAGGCAAATAAATAGATCCTGACATGATGCATTACCATACCAATATTTCCAACCAAGTCTGTTAACATGAGGGTTCAGTCCAAGACGCTGTCAATCCTGCAGAACACAGAAGCAGGCAGCAATATAACTGCTCCTGCTAATAGAGCGTAGGTTTCGAAGTTCTTCCCTCTCAATCTTAATCTAGTTGCTTAAAATCCTTATTTTAGACTTGAGATCATTAGGTTTAAAATAAAACAATATAAAGTGGTTACACTGAGGTCATAAATGTAGCTAAAATGATCACAAATCCGTATACAAACTCCAGGAATTTCAACAAACCAGTAAAATGAAATACTTCAATAGGAGAAATCAGCACTCTTCTGGAAGTACAAATAGTTTTCTTGATCGTAAGTAGTCCTTTACAGATCTGTAAACAAAAAGCTGCTTCTGATGTCATTGCTACAAATAATTCTGTCATAGATGCCACTCTACTTTGGTAGAACAGCAGTGTAGGTAACACAGGCAAAACAGATTTTTGACAGCAAAGCACAAAACAGAACACAAAATGTTATCCTTCATATGTCCTTCCCTACATTTCACCTATTTTCACGTTCGTAAGTCATTTGAAGGGTTTTGCATGTTTCAATAGTTTTTCTCATGATGTGGGTAAGAGGAAAATGAATTTTTCATAAGAAATGCAGTTTCCTGTGAAGCTGAACAGTCAATGATATGCAATATGCTATCGAGATTCAATTTCAAAATAATTTTCATCTCTAAATTATCATCAGTTTGTACAGTTTATAAACCACTACCCCTACACATCGGTCTTTTTTTTTTTTCCTCCCCCCTATTTAGGAAAAGAAAAAAAGAAAAAAAGAAAAAAGTCCAGCCTCCAACCATTTCGTGGTTCTGGAAAGCACTGCTCCAGCTGCTGTAATTCACACAAGCTACAACAAAGCCCACTTCATTCCAGCTTTCTGGGCAGCAATGCTATTACAGAACCACAAAATGGTTGGAGGCTGGAAGGGA
>VXAA01007398.1:3304-21776 GCA_013399115.1 Anseranas semipalmata | reverse complement strand
CACACCCCAACCACATCCTCTGCAGTTGGCAGTGTTGGCACCGTGTACGCTGCGTTGCCTCCTCCCCAGCGCCAGGACGTAGCTTTGTCATCTCGTTTCCTCAGCGCGTCCCCAAAACCCTGCCCGCCACCCCCACTCCTTCACACCCAAAAGCATCGCCTTGCCTGCAGCTTTTCAGGTACCGGTGCTCAGAGCTGGGGGACAGGGGAAGCTGGCCCAGAGGATTTGGCACGCAGGAGCCCTCCTGAAAGGGGACAGCCCCATAATAGGAATGTAATTAGGAAGAGTCTGGGATTGCTGCAGTCACCAGGCTGCACTTCTGGCTTCTAGAAAGAGAGCACTTCCTCATTGCAGCCTGTGTCAGCGCCTTCAGATCTGAGAGAATTTATGCAATAAACTTCCCTATCATGACGAGGGCGAAAGATCATATCTCATGAGTTTCACATCATCTGAACAGAAAAGAACAGCTACAAATATGGCAGTGAAGGGCAAGGAGGTTGAGAGAAAAAAAAAAAAAAAACAAAAACAAAAACACAGAGAAGGCAAGGGATGCCCCAGTGCAAAGTTGGGTCTGGCTCAACAGCCTTCTGGTGCGTGCATGGCCTCCCACAGGCACAGATTTGTGCAGAAGGTCACAGCCCTGCTCCCTGAAGACCTTTCCCCACGCCTGCAGCCTCGAGGGAAAAATTGCCAAACTTGGCTGGGTGCAGAGCATGACCCATCCCCAACCACCCAGCCCAATCTTCTTTCCCACAGCACCTACACCGCAGCTCCTGCCCCCAGGGTCTCCAGGAGACAGCAAGTGCCCCAGCTGGCAAAGCCCTTCAGGGGTCCCCCTGGGCTCCAGCCCACAGCTCCGCTGAGCACCAGGACCCAACGCCCCGACGATGGGGACATTGCTCTGATGGCACCAGGAAGGCCACGTGCTCAGGCTTTGTCTGCATGCCGTGCAATGAGAACTGGCCGGCTCCTGCTCCACAGAGCGTTACAGCCCCCGCGCTCACCGAGGCTTTCCCAGCACGCTGAGCCTTGCTGCCCTCCATCCCCAAACCGAGCTTCACCCCACCACCACCCTGCTACGGGCATCACCTCCAGCCCTCTCCAATACAGCTACCAAGAGGAGCAGCCACCTCTTACCTGTTTCCCCAGGTACTCCTTGGACCTTGGGATCAGGTTCTTTCTGTCCCTGTGCTCCCAGCAGAGGAACGAGGACCAGGAGAAAGGTCAGAGCCAGCAGCTGCGGGGCCATGCTAGCATCCAGTCCCCAGGCACAACTCAGATCTCAGCCCCGCTTGCTGCCCCCGAGCACTGGCATCCGTAACTGATGGCTGCAAGAGGTGCAACTACAAGAAGGGGGAAATCACATTGAGTACAAGAGCCTTCCTCTTTGAGGAGGGAACCTCCCATCAGTGTCAGTGCTGCTGCCTTTTGCTGCTTTCTTTGCCCAGGNCTGGAGATGTCATGAGTCACAGCACTTCCCCTCAGTAGTCACAGCAGTTTGAGGTCTTCCAAGCCGGTATTAGAAGAGCTGGCGAGAGTCAGGGGTAGGAAGGAGAGGGGAACTGCAAGGAGTCCTGCAGAGCGTAAAAGAGAGAACAGGCACTGAACGCTCTTTGTGCTGCGCAGCCAATAACACAAACAACTGCTCTCTGTCATCAGAGAGAATATTGAGAAAAAGACAGAAAAAGACATCATTGTCCCAAAGCCATAAAACCTGGATGCAACTACACCGAGTGCCGTGTGCTGTTCTGGTGCCCGCAGCCCCAGGAGGGTGGGCAGAGAAGGGCAAGCATCGTGGTGGTGAGGGAGGGGAGGAAGTGGCCTCCAGATTTGCTGCTCAGAAGTGGGTACTGCTCTCCAGGTTGGGGCGGGAAGCTATGACAGGGGGTTACAATATCCTGAAGGCTGAGGTCAGGGTGGATATGGCAGCACTGTTCCCCCAGACCTGCTAGACCAGAAGTAGGAGACTGTCCCCCGTACAGGTGGGAGATCAGCTCACAAGTACAAAAGAGAAGCCTTCTTTACTCAGGGGGGACCAAGCTGTGCAACTCCATGCCACAGCAGAAGCTGCCAGGTTCAGCTGGCTCAAAGCGGGACTCGAGAAATTCACGGACAACAGGTCCAACAAGGGATAAGCAGGATGCCCCTCTAACACCCCAACTCTACCACCCTGGGCATGGGGGCTGGCTCACGGAGAGCGGCCAGGCTCACACGTGCTTTCTCAAGCGCATCTCCTGTTGCCACTGGCAAACAATGGACAGTGGGGTAGTGGGACCACCAGCTTGCCCAGGGTGACAGCTCTTACCCTCTTCTGGTCAAAGAGCTCATCTCTGGGGTGGGACAAGAGGGATAAGGACAGTTCTCACCTGAGCAAGCGCCTGGTTCCAAGACAAAAAAGATTTGCTCGTCTCAGGGACCGAGGTCATGAGCGGAGTCTCGGACTCAGAGGGAGCGAGTAGTCACGCTTGTTGGTGATGCAGACCCTGCCTGGTGTTGAAAACAAAAGCCAGCTGTGAAAAAATGCTGCAGGACCGCAGCAGACTCAACGACTGGCAAGTAGAACTGCAGATAAAATGCGGTTTAGATAAACGTGAAGCAGTTGCACCTTCACACCAGCAATGTTCTCCTCAGAGCCATGAGAGCACAAAATCCCAAGTACTAGGAGTCTAGGGCAGCTCAGGGCCCACTGCCCACTACAACATGCAAGTATACTAGGTAGGACAAATGAGAAGAATACAAGATAAATCCACGGTTCACCTGATTTTAGTTCACCTGCTTCTTGAACACCATGTGCAATCCTGCATCCCTGTTTCCAAAAGGCTATGGGAAAATTTGGGATGTTCATAGAAAGGTGACTCAGCAGACACCATGGTTGCCTTCCAGATGGGGAGCAACCAGTAAGCCACAACTCTTCCTGCAGGAAAAAGTAAAATGGAGTCAGGATATGGCAGCTCTATTAAATGAGGGACTCGGAGAGGGGGGAAAGGGAATGGCTGCCACTTGATTTTCTCCATAATACTGGGATGGAGGAGCACTCAGAAGGCAGCAGTTTAGAAAAAAAGAAAGGAAAGGGGAACTTCACACATCGTCAGGTTAAACTGGATAGCTCCCTGCCAGTGGAGGCTGTGCATCCTAAGGCTGTTGTATTTTCCAAGAGAGATTAGACAAGCTCATGGAAGAAAACACCATTGAGAGCCATTGCATTCAAAGATAGCACCTCTGACTCAGGAAATGCTTGACCTGCAAATAGCTGGAAGCTGGGAAAATGTACCTGAGACTCAGGATCAGCTCGGGAAGGACGGCATCCCGTGGGAGGAACCCCACGTGGAGCAGGGGCAGAGAGTGACCGTGAAGGAGCGGCGGAGACACAGCGTTAGGGACTGACCGCAGTCCCCTCAGGGACTGACTCACTGACTGACTGACCTCAGCCCCCCCTCAGGAAACTCAGTAACACAAATCCTAAGATTCATAGGAATTAGCCACGAAAGGGAGCAGCAGAACAAGAGTGAAAGGGATGGCAAGCAGCACCTGCTACAGAGCATTCCTTGAGTGTCTTCAGGCAAATGACTAGCCCGTATGAAGATGAAGAACAAATGGCAGCTAGAGAGAGAAGGTGTAGAACAGGACCAGAATCACCAAATACACAGGAAAATTAAAAAAAAAAAGTCAGAGAAGGTCACACAACTAACCAGATGTTTGCCAGGGAAGAGAAAGAACACTGAAGCCAACGTTCGCCATGACTGCATTCAGGGGTACAAAAAGCGCACCCCACAACCAGTTTGTCACAGCCCATTCACGACAGTCCATGTCCCCAAGGACAGGAGGAGGAGATACAGACATCCCAGGCTACCCATGGAGCTGGAGAAGATGGTGGTGATCATCCCATCTTCCAGCAGCGTGCTGCTCACCAAGGAGAGCCTTTGGGCCACCCTTCAGCACCCCGGCTGTACCACGCACCAGCACCCCAGGGTGCAGGAGGAGCAGTGGCAGCTGAGGGCTGCACTGGGCCTGCAGCAGCTGAGATCAAGCAGATCCCAAAGCACTTAAAGAAATGGGAGAGCACCCGAGCACTGGGCTGGGGAGCACAGGGCTTCTCAGAGGTGCATCCTCAACGCTGCTGGGACTGCAAAAGCCTAGACCAAGCTCCTCCATGAAGATTCATACAGACAGAGCTTTCACACACACAAAAGGGAGGACTCACGATCAGGTGGATGCTGTAGTGAGGCAGACAGCCCCCTGCAAACCAGACAGAATACTTTATTGGTTGGTTGGATGGGTACGGGGTTGCAAAGCAAAGAGGGGCTGGGAACCCAGCAAGCTGCCTTGGTCTCACAGGCCAGTTGCAGGCACGAGGGTCAGGACAGGACAGCTGAGCCAGAATACTGGAGGACGCCTTTGCGGGCACAAGGGGTTCATCCCAGGCCTTGGGCTGCTCCTGTTCTGTGACAGAGGATGCAGGAGCTTGATGAGGGAGAAAATTGGAGGGGGAGCAATAAGACAGCATGAGCTATATGAGGCCCTGCTTCCAGCTGTGGAGGACCAAGATTCAAGAAGAGGCAATGGGAAGTGCCATCAGCACTGATCCGGGGACATTCACTCCATCTTCTCCTCTCCCTCACTGCTTTGTCTGATTTCTGAGGACTCCCAGACGGGCAGGGGCTGGCATGGTGGCTGTCCAGCCCGGACACCTGTACCTGTGGAACCAACAGCACCCAGGGCAGAGGCTGCTGCGAGCCCTCGGCAGCGCAGGGAGCTCCTGCTGCCACAGCCGCCGGCACACGCGAGGCTCTGAGACAGGCTGGAGCACCGGGCAGTGCCCGCCACCGCCCCGGCCCTCTCCTCGGGTCGCTCTCGACCCTCTCCCTGGCGTCTGTGGGAACGCAGGCAGGGCACCCCGTCTCCTACCTGCGCCTTCTTCAGTCAGAAATCTCTCCTTGATCACGCAGTAGTGGTCCGAGTTTTCATAGGGTTGGAGCTCTGGGGGGGACAGAAACAGCCTGAGGGACCCAGGTCTGCAGGAGGACAGGGGGCTGCAGGGCACCTTTCTTGCAGGGCACCCTGGGGGCTCATGCCCAGGCTCTCCTGGGACTGACCTGCTCTCGTCCCACCCCAGACCCGCAGCCACCTCTGTGCTGGTGGCCTTACCTGTGTAATGGTCCTCCTCGGCTTTGCTGGGCAAGGCCTTCCTCCTCCTGGGAAGGCAAAGGGACGTCCTGAGTTTGGGGAGAGGCTGACGTGGCCCAGGGCCCTGCTGAACCCAGCGGCAGAGGGACAGAGGGCTCTGCCCGCTCTCTGCTCCAGGACTCTCAGCAGGTGGCTGGCATTGCGCATCAGCACCCCAGGGGACAGCAGTGCTGGTGGCAGTGGCCACAGGGGATGGGGTCTCTCAGCACACCCAGTCCCTGCCCCAGCCCCAAGGAGGATGCTCAGGAGACCCAGCCGGGAGCCCTACAGCTGAGCCATGGTAGGACCAGCCAGCTGCAGCCATGGCACCCAGAAAAGGGTGGGAGCCGTGCAGAAAGCCCACTCTGTCACCAGCCACCCCATTAGCACAGCATGGCCTGAGGCAGAGCAGTGACTCCAAGTCCCCTGCCTACCCACCTGGACAGCACGAACCACACGATCCCTGCAGACAGCATGACCATCACTGACAGCACAGCCACCACAATGACCGCCGTCCATGGCCAGGGGCCTGGAGGCTGCCCTGAAACTAAGCACACAGCCAGCAGTGGGTGCCACAGCCTGGGGTGGGTGCCCAAACCTTGGCACTGGGTGTGTGCACGTGCGTAGGCGTGTGTCCAGGCTCTGTAGTTCTGGCTGCTGCAGGGACAGACAGCGAGGCACAGCCGTGTCCTCCCTTTAGGTCTGCCAGGCAGGGCAGAGACAGGGAGGCTCTGGAGCAGAGGGAAGTGTCCCATCTCCCATAAACAACCACAGGGTCCACAAGCCCAGCAGGCCCACAGTGCAGAAACCCTTACCTGAGACGTAGGCTTGAAATTCCAGGCGGGACACATCCCCGGCGCCAGCAGCCGTCAGGCCCTGGATTGTCACCGTGTATTTGCTCCCCACTGTCTGACGAGGTGGCGTGTACTGAGTGACAGAGTGGTTCACTGTCACCTGCTGGAATTCCAGGAAGCTGCCGTCGTGCGCGCTCCTGGCCGTGATGTTCAGCTGGAGGAAGGACAGGAGCTGCAGGGGAGCAGCACCCGGCTCCCGCCCGGCCCCAAGCGGCTGCTCCTGCTGGCCGGGGACAGCAGGGTCCTGCCCTCACCATGAGCACCCTGGGCCCGGGCAGAGGGGGGCTCACACCTCTCCCCGCTGCCTGCACCCAGCCAGAGGCGCCTGGCAAGGTGCGGGGCCCACGGGCAGTCCCTGCTGCCCCGGTACCTGGTATCCAACGATCTCCCCTTTGCAGGAGGGCAGCGCCTGCCACCGCAGCGTCCCCGTGCTGGCATCCAGCCACAGCCGCTGCGGTTTATCGGGCACTGGAAGCACAGAAAGATGGGGTCACACACGGGGCCGCCCACCAGAGGCTGGGCTTTTGGGGAGAAGGGCAAAGGGCACCTTTACATTACGTGCAGGGGGACACTTACCCGTTGCCTTTGTCCTGAGGAGCCGCATGAACAGGATCGTGCTGGGGGGCACTGAGATGGTGACGCTGTAGACAGTGAAGGGCTGCAGAGGGGGACAGGTAAATGTTCCCTTCTGGCCGTGCAGCATCTCCTGTCCCGTCACCTCCTCAGCCTCACAGGGAGGGGAGGAAGGCCCTGCCAGCCTGCACATGGCCTGCATGTTCCAGCAGGCATCAGGGAACCTGCAGGTCCAGTTCAGTTTGATGCTGGTGGTGGAAACCTCCAAGGTCCCAGGCACAACCTGGAAGACCTCTGTGAAGGAAGCATTGCAAGAGGGTCACTTCCTTCCCTTCCCTTCCCTCCCACCCTTGCAGCAGACCTCCATCACCCCCACTCTTCCCTCGCTGGCATGTCCCCAGCACCGTGCAGCCAAGGCCATCCTCCCTTCTCCCACACCACACTTGGGCACTGACTGCACCTTCCTCTGGCCCTGGACCGCTCTCAGTGGCACTGGCAGAGGGCAAGGGCAAGAGCAAGTGCTTGTGCTCCCTCTGCAATCAGCACCACGGGGCTAGCAACCGATCTGGCAACTGGTTCCTTTCACACTAACAATGACAGTCACAAACCCAGGCTGCATTAGCAGCTCTTTTCGCTGCAGTGAATACCCACGCCATTCCCGGAGCACCCCGAGCACAGGGCACTAAGGCTGTAGGCTGCATCTGGCACCACTTTCCCTGCCTGGGGAGAACAGAGCGGCTGCTTCACTCACTCACCCACACAGCTCATAGTTCCCTCTACAGGCTGCCAGCGTCCCATGCTGTTCTTCATGAACCAGCTGGCCTGAGGAATCAGGGAATGTTGTCTTGGGTTCAGTTTCATGCAGGCAACCTCCGTACTGGATGACCAGTACCCTTCGGGGCACGTCAACGTCAGCGTTTCATTGAGGTCGTAGGTCCCCCGGTCTGGGACAAAGAGAACCCTGGAGTCCCACTGGGGCTTCTGGCATTTCACTGCACCAACAAGATGGGAAAGCATTAGCAGGGCACGGGCTGGCCCCGCAGGGCATGGCAGGGGACAGGGCAGGGTTTGGGGCAGGAGATCCTGGCCCATTCTGGTGAGGAATGGAGCTCCAGGACATGCGCAAGCCCCGGGCAGGCGCAGGGGCTGCCTCCCCACTGCCTCCGGCAGCTCCTCCCGCTGCCCCCGGCACGCAGGGGCCCGCGGCCTCCTGTGCGCGCACAGCCTGCCTTCCTGGGCAGGAAGGGCCGCGCGGGGCACCCAGGGCAGCTCCTGGCGCCTCCCTTACCCACGCACTGCACCGGGGAGCGAATGCGGATCCACGTCCCTCCAATGTCCCTTCCCAGCCAAACTTCTCTGTACACAGGCTTCCCAGTGCTGATGGACTGCACTTCCCTTGCACATTTGACGTGGGTGAAGGACGGCTGCAAACCCTCAGGGCAGCTCAGCATCACCTCTTTGTTCTTCTCGTACTTCTCCTGGTCTGGTGCCAGCCGGAGTCCCGAGTCCCACCGGGGCCTTTGGCACGTTTCTGGTGGAGGTGAAAGCGGGTTTAGTTGGGGTGCAGGTGACGAGGTGGGGCAGGGTATGGTCAGCTGTCAGCAACCACCAGCAATGCCTCCAGCTGCTGAAGGGAGACGGAGGGCGACCCGTCCATCTGCCATGAGGGAATCCCCAGCAGGCCTTGCTGGGACGGAGGCAGCTCTCCTCATCACTTGTCCAGGAAACCCCTTCTCCACCCTTGTCTCCATGCTCACTCCTAGCCCCCCCATCCCACAGCAGGTCCTTCCCAGGACACCCCTGCAGCAGGAGACCCCCTGCACCCACTCTTTGGGCCCGACCCCAGCCCCAGCTCGGGCTGCCCTTCACCTCGCCGCAGCACCAGAGGAGCCGCAGGGCTCCGGGCGAGGCACCTCCTGTCACCCTGCTTACCAAGGCACGCTGCGGTGTCCTTAATGCTGATCCAGGGACTTACACAGCTTTTCCTTGTCCAGGTGCCTATGCAGGTCAACCACATCCTGCACGACGAGACGCCTCCTTTCCCTCCTTCAGACCTGCCACCTTCCCTACACCCACTAAGTGCCTTGTGTTGCAAAAAGCCCTGAAGTGCTGCCCCAGACCCCAGGCTCCAGCGCATCCCTCTTGCACCCTCCTTGCACAGAGGCTGATCCCACCCTGGTGCATCCTTGCCCTGCCATGGAGGCAGCAGGCTGGCACACACTTGCCAGGCATGGGCAGCACGCAGGGCACCTCTCCCCCTGCCCAGCTGCTCCACGAGCTGGGCTGCAGGCATGCGTGTAGGCGTGTGCCCAGGCTCCGCTGCCCTGGCTGCTGCAGGGACAGGCAGCAAAGCACAGCCGTGCCCTGCCTTCAGCTCTGACAGTCAAAGCAGACAGAGAGAGGCTCTGTAGAAATTTTGTAGATTTTTTCCCCCCCCTTATTTCTAATATAAAACTACCCTCTTTCAGTTTAAAACCATTGCACCTTGTCCTGCCAGGCCCTGGTAAAATGTTTGTCTTTCAGCTAAGCTCCCTTTATGTATTGAAAGGCTGCAACAAGGTCTCCCCGGAGCCTTCTCTCCTGCAGGCTGAACAACCCCAGCTCCCCCAGCCTCTCTCCATAGCAGAGGGGCGCCAGCCCTCGGAGCATCCTCGTGGCCTCCTCTGGGCTCGCTCCAACAGGCCCACGTCCTTCTCGTGCTGGGGCCCCAGAGCTGGGTGCAGGACTCCAGGTGGGGTCTCACGAGGGCAGAGCAGAGGGGGACAATCCCCTCCCTCGCCCTGCTGGCCGCGCTGCTTTTGGTGCAGCCCAGGACACGGTTGGCTTTCTGGGCTGAAAGCGCACATTGCCAGCTCACATCCAATTTTGTATCCACCCGTACCACCAGGCGCCTCCCTTACCCACGCACTGCACCGAGGAGCGAATGTGGATCCAGGCCCCTCCAATGGCCTTTCCCTGCCACTCCTCTCTGTACACAGGCTTCCCAGTGCTGCTGGACTGCACTTCCCTTGCACATTTGATGTGGGTGAAGGACGGCTGCAAACCCTCAGGGCAGCTCAGTGTCACCTCTTCATTATTCTTGTACTCCTCCTGGTTTGGTGCCAGCCGGAGTCTTGGGTCCCACCGGGGCCTTTGGCACGTTTCTGGTGGAGGTGAAAGCGGGTTTAGTTGGGGTGCAGGTGACGAGGTGGGGCAGTGGCTGAGGAAGGGGTTGTCAGGAGTCACTGGAGATGTCTTCCAGGTCCCAAACAGAGAGGGGAAGGTGACTCTTGCAGCTGTCATGACCTAACCCCTCAGCCAGGATGAAAGATAGAAGCCTTGCCTTCTGCTCACAACAACTGATCTGCACTCACCCGCGCTGCTCTCACATCCGTGGACACAGCAAGTCATCCACTGCGTCCCGCAGCAAGATGCAATCTGTACCCTTCCTGAGCAGACAACTCCTCTCCCTCCTTCGGACCTGCCACCTTCCCCCCTTCCTGCTCTGTCACCCAGGCAGGACAGAAGGACGGCCATGTCACGGTGCCAGACCAGGACACTGGGGTCAGGGCGACGCGGGGCTGTGCTTACCCTTGCAGGTGGCCACCTCGTTCCACAAGCTCTGGGTGCCGCTGGAAATGCACCTGATCTGGGGGACTGATGGCAGGTACTCCCCAGCATGCATTAACCCCGCTCAGGTCGCACGGCTCACTCAGTGCACCCAGCCTTGTCTGTACACTTCACCCCAAATAAGCCCATCTTGTCCTGCTTCCCCAAATGTCCCTTCTCTTGTAGTGGATTTTCACGCTGTCATCGCAACCCTGCACCCCAGTCCTTCACAGCAAAGGACAGTGGCCACCACCCCATCCTTTGGGGCCGCATGTGTTGTCCAGATAGGAAACTTCGTCCCCCTCAGGTGGATCCCTCCCAGTGCCCTCACACCACAGACTTCACAACAACAACCAAAAACCTTGACAGACTTTAAACCCTTGACTCAGGCCTCGCTTCCCTGGGCATCCCCAGCGTGCACCTTCTCCTCCTTTCCCAGCCTGAAATACGGGATCCTTCCCACCACACCAGACTCTGGGCCACCTGCCCAGCACCACGTCTCTGACCAGGGATGCCAGCCAGCAGTCACACAGACCCAGTGCCTCTACAGAGCCCATCACAGCCTCCTCCAGCTGCAACCCCTCCGGTCAGGGAGGGGAGAGCTGTGAGCATCCAGAGGACTTGTGAGGGATGGACCGGCTTCATCCTGCCCTTGATAGCTCAGGGTTGTCCATTGCTGCAAGGGCAGCATCGTTCCAACCACCAGAGATGGTTGACATGACTCATGACCCACAGGACAATTTGGCAGGCCACTTCTGCTCACATTTCCCTGCTGAGATAATGACTCACACCGCAGGCTCGCCAGCCCTTGCTGCAAAGAGCAGCCGTTCCTGCCGTGCCACAGGGGGACCTTGGCAGGTACTGCCAACCCCGGGGGCACCGCGCAGGGCATCACTGCCAGTCTCCACACAAAGGACCCGGCAGAAACCCAGGAGGTGCCCCTAGCCCTCCTGCCATGCAGAAAGAATAGAGAAACACGGTTGAAGAACAATCCCACCCAACTACAGCTCAGCCGACCCCAGGGGTAGAGAGAGAGCAAGCGTCCCAGCTAATGCAGGGCTGGATCTCGCAGCTCCCAGCTACAGCCCCCGCGTTTGTCGAGGTGTCCCCAGCATGCTGAGGCTCGCTGCCCTCCGTCCCCAAAACACAGCTTCACCCCACCACAGCCCGACTGACACCTCGGGACCGGCACGGACCCTGGCTTTAGCCCTCTCCAGCACAGCCGCCGTGGGTCGAATGGGGGAAAGACGCAAAGCCAACTTGCGGGGAGAGGAGCAGCAGAAGCATCTCTTGAAGAGAGAGGAGCAGCCAGCCCTTACCTGCTTCCCCAGCTCCTCGCTGGGTGTGGGGAGTAGGCTCTCTCTGTCCCCGTGTCCCCAGCAGAGGGGCGAGGACCAGCAGAAAGGCCAGGGCCAGCGCTCGCGGGGCCATGAGGCCACCAAGCCCCGGGGTAGGACCACAGCCTGAGCCCCGCCGCTGGGGAAAGGTGTCTGCGCGACCGAGCGCCGGAGGGAGAGGTGCAAACACAGAAACGAAACAGCCACCCAGGGAAATCACGCTTGGCGCGAGGAGCTTCCCCTTTGGGCAGCCGGCACCCGTGGGCCCGCTCCTCACCGGGGCCTCATGGGTGTCTAGGTCTGGCCGCTCCACCAGCACCTCCCGAGCCTCCCCGGGGCCGCTCCGCCACCTCGGGGAGCGCACGAAGGGCGAAACGCTGGCTGGCAGTGGGGAGCGAGGAGAAAGGGGGAGCTGCCCTGCAGGTGCCTGCCTGCAGTCAGCGGGGAGGGAGGAGGAAGGAGCCGCAGAGACCAGCGGGCACGGAGCATCCGCATCCCCCTGCGCTGCTCAAGGGAAGGTAGAAGGGTCGGGGGAAGGTGGAGCCTGGGAAAAGGGGTGGGGGAAGACAGTTTAAATGTATAACTTGGTATTAATTTAATTTTCTCCATGTCACGCCTGTTTTGCCCAGGGCAGTAACTGATCTCCCTTGTCTTTCATCTCTTTCCATCCTACCTTCGCCTGTTGAGGTGCGTGACAGAGCATCTGGGAAGCATGTGGCTCCATCTGAGGTCAGCCCACCACTCCTGTCTTGAACCAGGACTTCTCTACTTTCTGTTAGAGCCAATAAGGAGATACTCAGGATGAAAATATTTCCACTTCTTTTCTTCTTAGCTAAGCCAGCTGGTCTCAAACTGCATATCACCCTTGCCTTGGTAGCTCTCTGCTTATTACCTTGACTTAACCCAGCTGCAACAATGCTGTTGAGCTCCACCTGTAGACTTTCCAGATCTGACAAGCACCTGAACCAGCTAGATGTGGCTTGTTGCCTTCTCCATCAAACCTTTCCTGATACCACTTTCTCTATGGCCCCTAGGATGTGAAGCACCTCAACATGGATGGTGCATGCAGTACTAAGAGGGTCTTCCTGGAGCCGGATGGAGAATGTTGTCCTTGGCTAGCTCCAGCAGGGCCTTTGGGTATGTTACGAAAATTCTCTGAGTGCTCCTCATTTTGGGCCATAACCCCAAAGCTGCATAACTCAGACTCCCCATGTCTCCTGTCCCTGAAGGCACCACCAAGCTCTCCTCTGAGCCCCCTTCCAGGTCACTCGCTGCTGCTTGGCCTCACGCTCCTGTGAGTCCTGGCTCCCGCTGCTGCTGCAGCTCTCCTGGGCAGCCCCCTCCCCAGCCCCGGGGTGCAGGCAGACCCTCTGTCCTCGTTTCCTCACACAGGTTGCTCTGCGGTCCTATGCGATCAGCGTTCTGGGAATGGGTGCTGTCACCCAGGGTGCTCTTCACCACCCGGCTGGTGTGAGTACTTCTTTTCTTCTTCCCTGTCCTGGGATGATGCGGGGGGGCTTGCAGTCTGCACTGGGCCTCCTCCTTATAAATTTATCTTTTTTTTTTTTTTTTTTGATTTGTTCTCTCAGTGTATAACAGGCACTAGAAAAATGCTGAAGATATGCTGAAAGCCGGAGCACTCTGTCACATGCCTGGCTCCTACACAGAGTAACATTAGAGCTGCTAGATCAACTGATGATGCCTTATTTCACTGGGATCCCCATAGCAGAGTTCAAACAGGAGAAGGTTTCCAAGGGACTGTCGAGTCACACAGCAACTCACAAATGCGTGATTTATGGGAACTGATGAGCTCCAGCTCCATGAGACCACCCTCGGTGCTTCCAAGAGCCTGTGATGTCTGGGCTGGTGGCACTCCACACACCCTGCCCTAGCCCTTGCAGTGGGACCTGGTCTCATAGAGTCATCTCAACACATCTCAGATGCTTTCTAATTTCCTATGGCATTCAGAGGATGTGTACATGTTTGCCAATAATAGAGCTACCCAACCACATAACTTCCCCTCAGTAGGGCTTAGGCCTCAAGAGTGTTGATTTGATCATCATAAACATGGTCAATGGGCTGTTTCCCAAAGGTTCAGTTTGATTATCAATGACAGCACTCAGACCTTCGGACTGAAACGAGAAAAACCTAAACCACCTGCAATTTACAATCGGTTCTACTTCTGATGGGGAAGAACATTGAGGGCTCAAAACCATCCACAGAACCACAAGGAAAGGAGAAGTAGCTGTGGCTTTTGGAGATCCGGCTTTTTGGAAAGCACTACTAACACATCCACCGCATTCTCCTACAGTAAATTTTATTCCTGTGTCAGCTCTCACAATCTTCGGGGCTTATACCTGTCCCTACTGCATATATATCCCTGAGGGAGCCAGGTGTGAGGCTTACCTGGAGGTTATCAGGGATGGCCATAGGGATGGGGACTGGCCGAGGCCAGGCTGGGGCATCAGCCCGGCGGTGGGGTCAGGATCAGGCCCAGGGAGGGTAACCCGCTCAGCTCCAGCCCCAGGATGGCTGGGCAGGGGTCTGCTCCCAGCACAGCACTGGTGTGTGACACGTGTGATCTGTGGGTCTGGCTCCCCACAAGCTGCTGCATCTGCCTCGGTCAGGGCTTGGGATCCAGAGGCTCTTCTGGTGGGACGAGCTGGAAAATGCCTGCAGGATCCTTGTGGGGTTTTCATCACCCATCCACCAACCTTCCCAACCACCTTGCCGTGCCACCAGGGGGACAAGGGCCAGCACACAGTGCCCCCCTGTGCCCCAGGGGAGCAGAGGAGTGGGAACAGTCATGATTTCCTTCAGGTGCACAGAGCTGTGAACTTAGGAGCTCTCCAGGCCCTTCCCCGAGACGATGACAAACCCCAGACCTGCGGTGGAAGGAGGTCCCACAAGTGCTGGGGTGCAGAGGGATCCCTCCAGGGTGGCAGCCTGGTCACCCTGGGCCATCACAGTCTGCATCAGGGCATCCTTGCTGTCACCTACCCAGCAGCAGCAGCCCGGGCAGGGACTCCCTCTTGTGGCACTGGCCACCCAAGGCTGTCATCTCCGCTCCCAAGGTGGCTTTTGGAGCCACCAGCTCTGCCCATGGCCTTCTGGCTTCACCCAGGAGGGGTGAGCTGAGAGTGGTGCGACAGGGGACACCCTGACAGGCTGCATGGCTCTCCAGGAGCACGGACCCAAGCCAAGCAAGACTCTGCCCTGGCACTGCCACCTTGGCACATGTCCCCCCACCGTGCCAGCCTGCCCGCGCCCATCCGGCCTCGTGCTGCAGCCACCGCCACCCCAAACGCACCCCCGCTCCCCTTCACTTCACGCTGCAACCTGCTCCCATCTGGCTGCACACTTGCTGACCACCCAGAAAGATATTTTTAGCACACCGAATTGGGCGTAAGCAGTTTGCGGCTGGGAGCGGGGCGGAGGGAGGCTGGAGGGAGGTGGGATGCTGCGTTTCGGTTCGAAGGAGCTGTGCTCAGAAACGGGGCTTCCAGCTCCGACCTCTGAGCAGTCCTACATCTGGCCCAGCCCTTCCTGCTCCCGTCCCCAGGGCCGCCTTCAGCTCGTCCCACCCTGGTTCTTGGACAGCGAGACGTCTGACCTGCTCTTTCTGCCCCCGTTTTTCATACCCACATCACCCCTCCGCCCTCTGGCAGGGTTGTGCCGGCGGTCTCTCTCGCCGCCGGAGTGGAGCAGCTCTCCATCTCCTGCACAAACCCTTCGCTCTGCACCTCCTTCATCCCACAAGCCTCCACGCTGCTCCCCCCAAATGTTCCACCCAACCCCGCACGTTGGCCCCACACATCACAGCTCTCCTTCATCAGCAGCAGCCTGTGTTTGGTGGAGGCATGAGTCTCTCCTTCCATATGTGGGTCTTAAATAAAGGGCTTGGCATTTCCCCTTTCCAGTTCTCAGCCTGTACGGCTTCCAGAGGGAAGCAGATCCTGAGGAACCGCCTATGCCACCCAGGGTAGCTGGGAACAGAGAAGTGCCCAAAATATCCTGAGCCCGGAAGGAACCGGATGAATAGGGAAGAAAAAGCCAAGCAGCTGTTTCCCCACTGAACTGGAGCCAGTGGCCTGGCGGAGGGGGAAGGTGGCATAGCTCATGGTGTAAGCTGGGCTGCTGCGGGATGCGCGGCCCCTTCGTCCTGCCTGGCCCTGCACCGACGGTGCCTTGGGGGTGGCGGTCACCTCGCCTCGCTGCCAGCAGGACCCTGAGCCAGCGGAGCCCCCACCTGACCCGTCCCAGGACGTCTCTCCATGTCCTGGCTGTAGGGTTGCCACCAGCAAAGTGCTGTGCCCCCCTGCAGGCAGCTCCCCCTGCACATGGGGCATGGCAAAGACCAGGACCTTGGTCACCGTCAGCTCCAGGAATGCTCCCGGGCTCCTTCCTGCAGGATGGCGTGCGAGGGCACGAGCACACGCTCCTGCTGCCGGGTTTGCGAGGCTGTTGGGCAGCCAGGACTCTGGCCCTGCAAGCTCGTCAGCCCCTTTCCATTCTGTCACAGCCGTGGTCCTCACAGATCCTCTCCCCATCACTGGAGGGACAGCTTGTGGGGATTTCCTATGGGGTCTGGGCCCCCCGTCACCTCTTTCTTCCACGTGAATAACTGGGGAGCCTGCTGGCTTCCCCCCGCCTTCGGGATGGGTCAGGATGTCTGGCCACGGCTCGTCCTGCTGTGAGCTTGTTCCCCACGAAGGAGAAGAAGGAGAGAGAAGGGCACTGTGTCCTGGCAGGTCGGTGCGGGTGGTGGGGATGGCACGGTGCCCAGGGAGCAGCTGCCCTTTGTTGTATAAATACGTGCAGAAAGCCACGTGCATTTCCAGCCCAGGATCAAGCCAAGGGGAAGATCCTGAGCAGATCTACGGCAGGGCCACAGATGACTTAGGGGGCAAAAGGAAGGTCCCACCTGATGCAACAACCTCCCACGGGGAGGGATGCTGGACACAGGGGAGGTCAAGTCCGTGGCAGGAATTACGGGGGCGATAGCAGTGCCCATGCTCCAGGGCATCCACACGGATACTCCGGAACGTCTCCCAGAGAGCGACTCACCGTGCGTCACGGTGTGACTTACAGCCCAGGTGCTGGAGCGGCGGTGACACGCTCGGCTCGCCCGCAGCACCAGCCCTCTCCTGGCTGTAATAACCCCAGGAGACCAGTTCGGCCAGCGCTGGCGCAACCAGCCACCGCAGGACAAGGGCTCAGCAGGGCGGGGTGACCGGCCACCCATGACACGGGTGGACAGAAAGTAGGCCACTGTAATCAAAGCGATTAATGTGCTGTGCTGGCATACGGGTGCTTCCTTGGGATGGGACAAAGGGATCAAAGGGCAGCGCCGAACCGCGGCCGAGGGCTCTTCCCCAAAGCCCCAGGCCAAGCCCCGCGGAGAGCCCTGCTCCCACAAATGTCACGGTACCGGCACCCAGCTGTGAGCAGCACCGACAGGAGGGGCCGAGCAAACGCTGCCAGGTGCTGTGCTGCCTCCGCTCACCCAAAATTCCTGCGGCTCGTGCCGCGGCTCGCAGCCACGGCGCTGGGTGCGGAGCGTGCACGGCCCCGCGCGCGCCGAGCCCGGGGACACACAGCGCGCTGGGAAATGTAGTCCTGCCGCGTCACCTGTCCCGCCTGCTGTCGGGCAAAGCCTGGCTGCATGAAGAGCACCGGGGCTGGGACCTTCTCCCACGTCCTCTGGGCTCCTCGCGTTGAGCAGCGTTGCGACAGCCCTTGATACTTGTCGGGGGCTGGCCCCCTCGTGAGCAGGGAGCTGGGGACCGTGCAGTCCCTGGAGCCCCTGCAGCACCAGCCGCTGATTTCCCCACGCGTCTGCAGAGAAGAAGCCTCAGGTGGGCTCTTGCACACGGGTGCAGAGGAGGGGACGGCTCCAGGTTTGAAGGCTCTCGTGCAGGGATGCACCAGCTCCAGCTAGCAGGGCAGGAGGAGAGGTTTGCCCCCCCGAGAGGGGCAAAGAGGACACGGTCCCCTCCTCTCCCCCTGCAGCTCTGCAAGGGAGCTAAAACACAGCCAGGGAGACCTTCCTGCTCCTCCTCGCCAGGGCTTGAGGGGCTTAATTTGGGGTTTGCTGCAGGCTCAGCCCAGCCGGGCTTTGCACCCCGCTGTTGGAGGGCACCGGCTGGCACCATGGGAGGGCTGGTGGCACTGGGGACCTTCAGCCACGCCTGGGCTCAACGCTGCTGTGCCAGGCAGTGTGGAAATGGCACAGCGGAGTTACCAGCGTTGATGAGAGAAGGGACCATAAATCCTGCAGCAACAATTTCCACAGTCAGGGCTGTCTCCAGGGCTTTCATTTATCCGTTACAGCTTAATTGGATGTGAACTCAGCCACTTGTAAGCAGCAGGAGCTTGGAACAGGCTGTGGTCCTGGGAGCTTCTCTCTGCGAGATGCCTCGCCAGGCCTCCCCGTCTCCGCCTTGACCCACGGACCCACTCCCATCTGTGGTCCACGAGAGCAGAAATACGCGTTTGTAGGAGGACAGAGGGCTGCTCCCACTACAAAGAAACGAGAAGCTCGGTTCCCCTGCTCTAGGTTGTTCTCTCCTCCTGGCACAAGGAATAAAACCCCGGGCTCTCGGTCGGTGCCGGGTTTGTTGTACCTGGAGCCAAGCCCTGGCCCAAAATGCCGTGCTAGCAGACGCTCCATGGGGCTGCCTTTCCCAGCAGGGACCCCAGCGGCAGGGCAGTGCCCGGGCACGGGCTGGGGCAGGCAGCTGGGTGCCCCGGAGAGCGGCGGCAGCACCGTGCGTGGGACACGGGCAGCAAGGACGGGACGGAGCGGAGCGGGGAGAAGGCCTGGGGCCGGGGGGGTCGCGGCGGGAGCTGAGATCTCGGCCCCGTACCCACCGTGCCGGGCTACGGCGCCCAGCACAGCCCCGGCCCGGGCCCCCGCGGCCCTACCGGGCGGGCACCGGCCCTCGGGCGGGCACC
>VXAA01007397.1:90207-100289 GCA_013399115.1 Anseranas semipalmata | reverse complement strand
CAACTTAAATGATTCTGTGATATATACTTGTACTTATCATCTGGAGAACTATCACCAAAAGATACTCCAAAGAGGATCTGTCCAGATAGAGAATAGTGAGTGGCTCAGCCCTCACTATTCTCTAACAATAATGTAAACCACTTCATTAACATTGAGGAAGAATGTTCAGTTATTACAGATCCTGTTAGGAAATGAGCTGAGCATCAGTGGGGAGGAGAATGATACAGAAATAATGCAGAATATTCCAAACATAGAAATGGGCTATGCCTGTAGACCAAGAGATCAGGCTGTGCTCTTGGGATTCATTTCAGGGATACTATGAGGGATTACGACATGTAAATGCTCCCTCTCAGGCTTTCAAGGTATTTAAAACTGTAATGGTGCCTTATCTAATGTGTCCCCTTTTTTAGAGGCATGTGATCCAAAACCCAGTCTTCCCCAGTCCTTCTGTACTTGATCCCAATGCACAACACATGCACATGGGGCTTCCAAGTCATGCAATCAGCAGAATGGAGTTGGCTATCCTACATATGGCCCACCTACTGAACAGAAGGTGTCTGGGGCAGGGGCTGGAGGGTAGGAATGTGTTTTAGAAAGACATAACTAGAATCTGGAAAAACTAGATGCTCATCACACTCTGGGAAAGTCAAAGTCACTCTTCAATGGAAGGGAGAGACTGGAAGAGCAGTAATATCTCAGGTATTGTTAATGAATAGCATAGCAGCAAGACATAAACATCTGACAGAGACATCATCACCAGAAGTGACAGAACTGTGCCCTTCTGCCACTGTTCAAGAGATCTCCTGGTTTAATAACAGGCTGAGTGACAGCTCCTTGCCCAGCTATTGGGTCTCTTGCTTGCAAAAGCAAATGCTTTCCTACCAGCTAGCGGAGAATTAACAGTGGGGAGAAAAAAAAGGGGGGAGGGGGTTGTCATGGGATGACCTTTGTTTTATTTAATATTTTGGACATTGCTTTTCCAATAACTAGCAGTGATACACTGATGTCTGTCAGTGTCACGTAGAGTAATTTACCCATTTTTAGTCCCCTCCTGCTGTATGAGACTATCAATCTTGTGTCCAAAGAACAGAATTATTAGAGTGGCTGTGTGACAGGTTTGCTGTCATTTACTCACTGGAGGACTTTTTATGAGCAAAGTGTCACAGTAAAAAAAACTTTATCATTTTGAATTACACTTTTGCTGTAAGATATTTTTCGAAGTTTGTACCATTGTTCAACTTTGACAGTAGAATAAAACAATATGCCAGTTCTGATAAGAAGAGAACATACCCTTGAACAGGTTATGTTGACTTGCCTGTGAAATTTTCCTCATTCCTAGAAGCCTATTTTATGGACTGAGGTATACTTATGCAGTGCATCAATAAGGATCATCACTAAGGATCAAACCATCCCTGAAACCACGTATTTTGTGCTATAGCATTAGGTCAAAAGAGGAACTACCTTCGTGTTTTTCAGTCACATACACAAAACAAACAAACAAACAAACATGAAAACAGTTCCTTCATCTCTTTTTCTGGGAGAATACCTGTATCACGTGTTGGTTGCTATACTGGTTCCCCCTGGTTAATGGATGTACGAACACCTGTAGAACTTTATTAACCTGCTCAGCCACAGATATGCTGGAGTAGGCTATGAATCCGTAGATATTGTTTCATGCACAGATTAAATAATAACAGTATATTTCACAGCCTCTTGCTGTAGCCAATCATCCCTCTGTTCCCATATCAGCCTTAATTTGTCTTTTCTCTGGTTTCCTCCTATAGGCACTTCAAGAATGAAATAAATAGAAACCTGTTGGTTTCATTCTGGGATCATTTATCCTTGTGCCTTATTCCCATTATACAAGAAAAAAAGAAATCGGTTGCTGCTGCTAGTTCAATCTTGTTCACATCACCCTTTTAAAGGTGACAGACCAGCTGACAACTCTTCTCCCTCCTGTTCCTATTATATTGCATCCTATTTTTGTGGTGCCTGCAAATTTTCTTCTGCCTCCACAGTACTTATTACTGCAAAAGTTGTGGTAGCAATTTCATCCAAGAGAGGATATTTACCCTACTGTCCTTTCCCGAGGCTGAGACTCCTTGATTACAAGGGAGCCTGGTACTGGAACAGTTTGGTTTCACTTTACCTCCTAGCCTTCATAAGATGAAACAACTGAAGTAAGATAAGCATGAGAGAGGTGTGAAGAGAAGGAAAAAGAAAGAGGAGTCTCAGAAGTCAAATGCAAAAAGGGGTTTGCTATTTGGGTGGCAGATTTGCCTGTAAGAATACCCGAGAAAGAAGATGGATTGGGAGAAGGAGGGGATTGGCGGTAGTGCAGAAGAATAGGGAAGAAGAAAAGGACACTTGGGAGGAAAGTGGATGGGACAGAAGGAAGAAAGAAGAATAGAGGTGGATGTGTGGCCGCAATGACCGGAGCTCCAAAAATTCAGTTGGAGACAGGGAATCCAGAAGGTGTGTGTATGCAGCTGAAGAAAAGCCAGTCAGAAAGAGACCCATAAAGAAATCCACTGGAAATCACAGGAGTGGCTGTGAGCTAAGTGTAATTTAGATGCATGTGCAGTGTAACTGCAGACTTGTGTGTGTATTAAGAGCGCAAGGTGGAAAATACCATACCTTTTATTAACCTTTCTGTGAACAGCCCAGATTGGAGAAGGTAAGGCTGAGATGGGAACGGAGCCACAAGCCACTGAAATACATTTTAGACAACTCCTAGGAAATACTTAGTACATTCTAAAAAGGAGCACCAGATGGCCAGTTTCAAAGATCCCTAAAGGTCTGTTTTCTTGCTGACATATGCATGAACATTTTCAGAGAGCTTTATATCTAAAAAGATGGTTAACAAATGTTACTCAGGCAAGATGTTCTTCCAACCAGCCTTCTGCAGGAGTGCAGAGAGTTTATTTTTAAGAAATTGAATGACTGTCTTGAGTGTGAGGGATTGATATGGACATTATTAGTGTAATGAAATACTCTAGAGAATAGTATCAACAGAAATTTCATCCAATGAGGAAAACCCAGAAATTTCTATGCCAAACAAATCAATGCATACTCTTGCTTCTCAAAGGCAAATGCAATTAGCATTCTGGAGCTGAAAGATCAGACCTAAATCCACTAGGAAAATCACAGCTAATTTAGGAGGGAAAGATGTAAGAGACAGACGGGTTACCGTAATGGTGAACAAACACGCTGACTTAACATCTGTTTGAATGGTAGCAGTTTATCACAAAATGCTAGGAAAGATCTAATCTCCCTTTAATAAGAGGCTGTATGGGAGAATTATTTGAGGACGTGTAACTGCAGAGTACACTTTACTGTGTAAGAGTGCAAGATCCATAATGTGTAAGCTTTATGCTCAGTAACGACAGTGAAGTAGCAGATGTGAGCCTGAAAATGTGACGGTACCACCCAAGCCCTCCCTGTTGGGTTTAAGCGAGCCTGAAGCTGCAGCTTCAACTGCTGCTTGCAGAACGTCACTGTAAGGAGTGACTCCCATAATCAGCTATTATGTCATGCTATGCAGATTTATTGTTTGAATTATTGTAACTTCATGTGAACCATACAAATGAACCCCAGTGCTGTCTCTGAAAATAACAATGCATAGCAATTAAGTATAAGAGTCATTGTACATTCATGCTGCATCATGAAATTAGGCTTTCAATAAGTTGCAGAGCCTAAAACCACAGAAACAAAAAAGAAATGACAGTGACTCATGAGGGCTGTAGAGGAATACTTCTGAATTAATAACAATATTCATGTGCTGCTTTCCCATCAGCATAACAACCACAAACATCCAGAGGCAGTTGGTAGAGGGTATGACACAAGACCTTCCTTGTGAGGGCTGGTTGGTGATGGTCCCCTTCTGCTGATGGGTCCTGCTGCTGCCACTTTGCTACCGCACACAGCAAAATCCGGCTAAGTGGAGTGTCATCTATTCAGTGCACTGATCAGCCTGACAATTCTCCTGTGGCTGTGGCTCAGAATAAAGCTGCTGGGGCAATTTCAACAAAGGGTTCAGCACTTCAGAGCTTGAATTGTTTGTGATGCCTTACCACTGGATTCCCTTAGCTGGGTCTTCACTAACACGGAGCCAGGTGAGAGAACCAGGTACGGCTTGGTTAGACAGGTCTGAAACCTGGGCCATAACTGTGGCTTTTTTGAAATTTTCTGCCTTTTTGCTAATTTTAATTCCCTGAATGGCTTTACTGTCACATCATTTGTGTTTTTCTACTGATCATAACTGATACTTATTATTTTATCCAGAACTGTTCTTTAATAATTAGCACACTGTGAATTTGGCCAACAATTAGCACCTGTTCAACTTAGTTCCCATTTTGAGAAAGTTGTTTGTAATCCTACTCTGTTCATAATCCGACTCTGGGAATTACTTAAAATTGACTCTTAAGGTTTTGAGGTATTTTGTAACCTGGAAATGATTGTCATGAAAGAAGTTTCACACAAATTTAGTCACAGCTACTTGCAGTACTTAATTAGGTCTTCTCCAGTAAGGTCATGTGCCTCTCCATTAGCACTTAACTGAGTTTGCATATGAGATCATTGACCCCTGATTTCAGGTATTTATTGCTTGATGGGCAATGAGTGTCACTGCCATATATTTGACCTAGAAAGACCCGTATTCTTCAGTTTCTTGGGAGTCCCAGTGGAGCAGTTCACCTACAATCAATGTAGTCTCCATTCAGTGCCAGGACTGGAGAAACTTGTAGTTGCCCAGATGAGTTGGATGTACTTTTTAGTGCTTCACCATGGCTACAAGAAATATTATCAAACATTATCCCATGTGGGAGTGAGCAACATGACGGCAGCTTCCTTGATCACTTCCAGGAAAAGTTGTATCATGTTTTTTCAGGTACTCTTGCTATAAACTATTACTGCCACAAGCTAGATTCATTTTACATTTTTATCCCTTGCTGAAAGGTTATAGTATTCCAAGTCCTGCTCTTGGTACGACAAGCCGTCTCTCTTGTCACTACCACTTGCGTAAGAAGGGAGAGGCACACTGGAGTTTGTAATAAAGGTTTATATGGCACTGTATAACAAAGCCCACATTTGTATCCTAAGTTCTCTTCCTTTCACCCTCTTTTCTCCTTCAACCTGTTGCTCTTGATACTGCTTTTCCAGTCTTCTGTCTATCTTTGCTAGATAAATAGCATTCCTTTGTCTCCTCCAAATGATGTATCAGAGAATAACTGAGATCAGGGACATTCTTGGTTTAGCTCTCTTGTTTTGCTTTTTCCTCATTTTAATTCCCCTCTGAACACTCTTGTTTATTTTTATAGGTTTTGCTCGTAATTTTATCAAGAGCCATTCTTGCATTTGAATGCCCCTTGCCATTTAACTCCTATATTTAATTAAGGCGTGGAGATGACACCATCCTACTGGTCATTTCTAAGAGCTGCATACAAAGCTCTCTTGGGTTCAGTTATCTATGTGGTTCAACTGGTGGTCTAGTTTGAAGAATCCAGCTAGGGATAGCTCATCTGGCCAGCAACCTGTTCCTGGAGGAAGCAGACTGAGCAGCATATTCTTCCTGAGCAGCTGAATATCCCTGTCTGCCCACCAGCACTCCAGGCAGATGTGTTGCTGCAGCTGCAGGAAAGGGTTTGAAGCACTGAATGCCGCTTTCTGTAGTGATGCCAATCCCTCTCAGCACAGAACTGCAGCTTGCACCTTATCTTGTGGTGGCGACATCTGAGCCTGGCAGCAGCAGGATTTCCCCTTTCCTCTCTCTGCCTCCCTTCAGCATCACCGGGAGCCTCAGTGCTGAGCGCAGGTCCTGCGCCCTCCACTCCTCTGACACCAGCGTCTCCTCGGCTGGTGCTGCCAAGGTGGTGGGAGGATGCCGGTGGAGGAAGGCGACTGCTGCTGCCGGGGTCAGTGGTGAGACCTGCTCCTGTGAAGGAGGGTGTAGATAAGTCACCTGATGGAGCTGGGAACCTGCAGACAGCCACCTCCCTTCAAGTTTCCCACTGCTAGGCACCTCTCACAGCATTCAGCACACCCCGCTTTTCTCTCATCCGTTCAGACATAATTGTACACGAGGAGCGTTACACACGTATGACACTCATCTCTGTAAGATTCAGCCTTTAGTGTTTAGTTCTGCTTACCAGCAAAAATATAACATATGCACACAATCTGGGACCAGTTACACAAAGTTTTGACTAGTTCTCATGAAAGATGAAGCCAAGCTGTGGGGGCCTTAAACACCCATGTTATTAGAGTATTACATCTATCCACATATCATTAAGAGACAAAGGTCTTACAAAGCAAAATGTAGGAAACTATCCTGCATCGCTGTTTGGATGATTAGTATCTTCTTCCAGAAGTCACTGAAAAGTCACTGTGAGGTAGGGTCTTTTTCAGTGTCCAAGACAGACTGTCTAGTCAAAATCGTTGTGAGAAAGAACTAATGAATAGGGACAGGAGCTGGCTAGGAAGGCTCGCCTGCCGCGTTTTCTAGGCCACACACCACACTAGGCAAGCTGTTACCCCTGTGAAAACTACCCTTGGGAAAAGTGTGGCAACAGAGCAGATGTGATGAGTTGGTTCCTCGATGTTTTTCTGTAAAGAGTAACTCCATTTCTGAGCAGAGAGGCAGCATACAGCATAGCCTGTCCTTCTCGTGGGGGTCACTCTAGCCACTGAAATAGCTAGAATGGGACCAAGGGGTTTTGCTTGTCCCCTGAGCAATGGAAATTTTCACCTCTGCTGTGTCAGAGAGAACTAGGACAAGAATTTAAGTAAAGTTGGACAAAAGTTTATAAATTCTATTCAATAGACTCATGAGTGTGGGATTGTATGCACATTGTGGCTGAAGTCGCGTCCTTTTCTCTCCATGAAGCTGCTAAATTCTTCCCTCCCCCAGCAGAAAAGGAGACAGCATCGCTGTGAAAAACACAGGGTTACGTGGTCTATTTCTCTGTTTTTTATTAACTCAACATTGTCTCCTACAAATACGATTTGTCATTCACCAGAAGATTTGAAATGTAGACTTAAGTTACACATAGGTATAAAAGGCATAAAACAGCACACACTGTACCACTGTTTAGACCGGAAAACATTGTGCTGTCCCACAGATCAGAGCGTTCCTCAAGCTCAGCACCGTCACTTTCTACCTCAGGGATTCAGTCTTCAAAGCTGCAGATGTTTCTGCTTCTTTTCCCTCAGCTTTTGAAGCCCTGCAGGCTTTCCCCTGGCGTTTCTCGCCCACGTCTGGAGCGCGGAGCAGGGAACCACAGGCAAATCCACTCTGCTCCACCAGAGGTTATACAACCTTGGGTTCCCACTGGCTCTTCAGAAACGTTTTCTTCCTTCTCGTAATATTTATGTACAATATATGAAGGGATACGATTTGCGTCTTTGATTTAGACATATCTCTTGCCTCATACTTAAACAATAACTTGAAAAATATTTTACAAAGAAAAAGAACATTGTTCATCTGAATGTCATTCATTATTATATTGCTATATTTTATACCCTATTATTAATATATACAAAAATTCTTATTTGCCTTTTACAGATGCATGGAAGCATATAATATAACAGTTTTAAAGAATCCCATTTTTAGATTTTATTTCTTGGCTCATCTCAATCTCTTTAATAAACTATGGTTGCTTGGAGAATATAGGAAGTATTTGGAATGTTGTTTAAAGTTTAATAATAACTGGTAGCATTGTCCATTTGCGGCCTGAATGGTTGGAGCACCTGTCAGGGCGGTCTGGTAGAGATAGCAGCATCATAAGACTTAAACAATCATGGAAGGCTGTTAATGTGCAGTGTCGACGGGTGCCAGGTTCTGTTCTTTATTGGGGGCTTTTCGTTTCTTCGGCTGCGTTTTGTTGTTGTTTTCCCTCTGTTCTCGGTTTTGTCTTCGGGCTGCTCGTCCTGTGCTTTCTTGCCTTGTCTCCTTACTTTCGTCTTTGTTGGACTTTTTTCTTTTCTCCTCCCTATTTTTTTTCCCTAAAAAAAAAAAAAAAAAAAAAAAGATGACACATTAGAAGATTTGCTCAGGCTGCTGCAATTTCTGTCTCCCTTGCCTGTAAAACTTGCCCTGGATTAGCACCTCCCATTGGAAGCTGAACACCAGTGCTAGTGTCTGGAAGTGTCCAGCTCTTCATCAAACTACTAAATTCAGCAGCTGGACGAGCACCTCCCATCAGTCTGACTCTAAGCAAAGAGCTGAAAGTTCCCTGGAGAGTCAGTGTTTTAGAGCTGGAATAACTATATTCCTGTCTCCCGCAGCCAGGGGCACAGCGCCATGTACTCCACCAAAACACAACAGGTTTGGGGACTTCTATGGCCTAAGCCAGGTAGCACTAACTATTGATTGCTCTAACTTTATAAACTAACTTTATATAAATGTATAAACTGCCATACAAACAATCTATCCCTCATCCTATTGCAGCAAAAATACTTTTTGCTTTTAAATATCAGCAGAGATAACCCAGGCTTTCCTACACCGATGCTGTCGGAGTTGCACAAACTTGACAGTAGCTCTTGTGGCGGAGGATGCTGAACACTCAGAACTATGCCTATCCCAAAACCACGACCAGCATTTTTTAGCATCTCAATGGGCTCTGCAGGAGTCGGTCATAGTGGGGGAGTAGGTGCCGGGCAGTGGTTTCGCTCTGACAACGGATGACCATCCATGGTCAGATAGAGTAAGGCTACTCTACCATCCAAGGTAGAATAGGTCAGATAAAGAGAGAGAGATTCTGAGGAGGTGAAGAAAAGGCAGAAAGCAAGGAGTGAGACTAAGATATGAGGATATGCTGTACCCTCTTCTTATTGTGTACCTCTATGGGCTTGTTTTACAGCTTCTCCACTCCTGACCAACTCTGAGATCAGAGAGCAAGGGAAAGTTTAGTTACACTCGTTGAGTCAAGTAGGGACAAACATCTGACTTTTTCATCTGTTGCTCCTGAAACATGCAGTAAAGCTTTAAATGCAAAATGGTTCCTCAAATTTCCAGTCACTAGTCTGAGATGACCCCGATATATTCCCACATGCTTACAGAATCCCCCTCTGAATCTGGCAGTGCCACCTAAGATACACAGGGGTGAGCAGGGCAGAGCTGCAGAATGGGCACGCAAGGCTCGGCGAGAGCTAACCACTGCTGGGAGCGCTCCACGCAGAAGCGGGCACGCGTCTGACCCAGCTGTAAGGCTGACTCTTGCTAATGGATACGTGACAGTGTGGAATTTCATTCCAGTGGTTTGTAAATACAGTTGGCCCAAGATTAAATGTTATTTGAGTGGAAACTGTCCAGGCATACAGTGTTTGACATTGTTCACTTGGTGATTGGCCAAAATCCTTCAGCTGTGACTTCCTAGGCACAATTCTTTAAGTACGTTGGAAAGATATTTAATGGGTTCCCTTGCTGTCATGGATCAAGATGTTTGTATTTTTATATATGTGTGTGAATATATTAAGAATACACATGACGATACGTCTGCAAGTTTTGAGGGAGACCTGACATCTAGCTAGAGACTCATCTAGGCATGGTTTTACTGTTGCTCATCCTCCATCGGAAGAACAAAACCGATCTCTGGCAAGTGCTTAGAACTCAGTCCTACTTCTCCTCTGCTCTGAGGATGACTGGTGTGAAGTCCTCTGTGCAGTTTTATGCAGGGTTTAACGCCAGTATGTCCACATCGCTGCTGTTTGTGAAAGGGGCTGTCTTCTAGACCTGTGCTGTTCTGGTAATGCGATAGAGCACCGAAGGGTCGTCGTTGTCCAGGCTGGTTGTGTAGCTCCTTTCACCACTCTTTTAAAAAGTGGGAGGTTTCATCTCGGTGTGCTGTTACTTCGTTTTATCCTGCCCAGTCGTTGGCTCAGTGCGGACCCGAAGGAAGATTCTCCCAGCACTTAAATTTTGTCGCGATACCTGCTAGCGTCGGGGTGTAGCTCCCCGCCTGCATCTCCCTCCCTGCTCGTAGCTCCGCTCTCTTCTTCGCAGAGATTTGTTCCCGACCATTTCTTCTACAGCACCTGGAGCTGCGCTCCGGGAGCGGCCGGAGCCCGCCAGCCCGGCACAGAGCGTC
>VXAA01007397.1:34950-90095 GCA_013399115.1 Anseranas semipalmata | reverse complement strand
CCGCGCCGGGCCGGGCCGGGCCGAGCAGGGCCCCGCCGGGCTGCAGAAATCCCTGGGGGCGATGCGCTTAGCGCTGCGTCAGCTCGCTCTCCTCACGCAGTCGATAAACCCCCTTGAAATCAAATTAGGAAAGAAAAAGAAAAAAAAAAAAAGGAGGATAAAGCTTTTTAAGTAGGAGATAGTCAAGTGTTTCCAGGCGAATGTTTCGCTCGTGAAAAAGTGGATTGATGAGATTCAGAGACTTCTGTGAAGCAATTAATTGTCGTTAAAATAGCTTTTGTTCCAAAAGCGAAACCTTGTATAGCCAACCGTACTGGAGGAATTAGTCTACAAGCACTGTCCAGTCAATTTTCTTGTAGATAGGAGACACTCCGCTACTTCTAATAATAACAGCTTTGTATATTGAAGTAAATCTACAGACATGCTGTAATGTTGAGAAGTGCAGTAGTTCAAATTAAATGCAGATGGTGAAATTATTTCAGAGAACAATATAATTACATGTCAAATCAGCTTAAAGGTGCTGAGTTCTTGTTAATCTAATTTATAGCCCACAGTCTCAGAAATCCCCACATCTGCATTTACGTAATCCATGCCAGAATACATCTTTAAATACGCAAACCAGACCATTTCAGAGAAGTCTGCATTATCGCATCAGATGTGGAGTTTCCACTAGATCTACAGCCATATCTTGTGGAGTAAAAGGAGCAAGGGTTGCTCACAGTTTGGGAGAACTTGGGACTTTAGTACATACTCAAAAAAGGATGGCTGACGTGGAACAACCACTGCAGGTTCCAGATCTTGTCATCTTTAGGCATTGTCCCTTGGTCTCACCCTGTTATATTTGGTTATAATTACCACAGGGAACTCGGAGGAGTGTATTTGTTCACTTCTCCTTTCCATGGGCGCTGGAACCCCAAACCACCATAAGAAGGCTTAAGATCTGATGGTGCCAACCACTGTGCTTTGGTGCGGGGTGTCACGGGGTGGCTCTCATGGAAACCCCGGACAGGTGAGAATCTGGCATCAGGCTTTGGGGATGATTGTATTTCTTGTGGAGAGATCGCTCGCTCCCGTGAAGAAGTTTCCCCTGAAGAGTGGAGGGGGCAAGAGGAGTCACAGAACTGGGTCTGGAGGGATTGCAGGCACCTACCTAATAGGCCCCTGTCTGGAAAGGTCCTGGCACTTCCACTGTGCATGTCACCGCAGACCACAAAACCCTCCCCACTACACTGCAACCAGCTGAAGGGCTATAATAAGAGACCACAAGCCACAGCTGTAGCGTGCCACAGCGCTCTTTCACACTCCTCACAGCCTCAGCTGACCCCTCCGCGCCTTTCCTGCTGCTGGGGCAGGGTCAGCCCCGGTGCTCCCACCCCTCGGTACCCAGCGGGGCGCGGGGACAAGCCCTGGGGGCTAAGTGCCACCACTGCATGTCCCCAGTCCTTCCCACCTATCCGCACCTTTCTCAGAGACGTTCTGCAGTCCCGCTAGGGATGCCACCCCTTCCTCACTACACTGCCTGGACAACAACAGCATGACAACCTGGAAGAAGCTGTGCCAAGTGAAGACACCAGCAAGAGGAGCATGCCCCATGCTCTAAAACCACTTCCTACAGCTCTGTCTGTAATCCAGTCACATCATGTTGTGCAAATGGACAGATCACTCTCATTTCCATGAAAAGTGACACATTTTTTTTCTGGAACACAAGCTGTAGCATGTACTCACACTACTTGCCAAGATAACAAGCCTCCAAAGCCGCAGCTGCCCAGTGATGCAGAGGACATTGTCCTTTCATTCACAAGCCATTAGACGCTGATTCATCTGGTAAAGCTTTCGGAAGTTTAAACAGCATAACTTTCTTATCAGCGATCATTTCTTTCCTAGTTATGGTGGCCCTATTTTATAATGACCAGATTTGCAGGTGACCAAAATGGCAAGGGCCACCAATATCAGAATTACCTAGGTGCTACGTGGCTCAGTGTATTTCCTCTCCTTACTTATTCCTCTTGAAGATGCACCAGCTGCTGAAGCAAACCTGGGTAAAAATTTTAAAGGAGCTAAGGTCCAAAGGCATTTAAGGAGCAATTAGTTTAGGCAGTCATAGGTTCTCCTGCTGTTGAGATGCATGAGGACAGCCTACCTGGCCTCCACATACCAGTCCGGATGTGTACAGATCTTCAGGTATGTGTTGTATCCACTGTCCTGGGAGGTGATCTCAGATACCCCAAGATACTTCAAACGATACAGACCTATGGTTGAACAGCTGCATTAGGGGACTTAGTGACTAACGTACTTGCCTGTCTCCTCTAGAAAATGGAAATAATTTTCTAGATGCAGACTGGAGGGGATGTTGGAGCCTGAGACCTACAGCAGTCTTTCCATGAGATTTAGGGTCCTTGTACTTCATTTGCCTCTGAAAATAGGATCTGGACTACAAAAATGCAGTCACTTGAAAAATGTTCTTACTAATGTCATGTGTGCTAGCCTGTCCTTGCAAGGAAAGGACAGTGCCGAGGCAGGCATGTTAAGGGGAATGAGAACATCGTCTAAATACAGGAATAGATCCGGCCTGCGCAACAGCCATTTGCATAAAACAGGCAGGCAGGAAAGAAAGGAGGCTGAGCAGATTAATGATGCTGAGGCAGGAGGTGTCAGAATTTGCTGCTGTAACAGATAAAGAGCGAGCTGTATCTCGTTTAGGCATACAGGGATTAGGAAGGCATCGTTTCTTCCATGGGCTGCTTGGGAAATGACACCGCTATGCTCACGAGGTCATAAGTAATGCTTATGGAAAGTCCCTGGTCTTAACCAAACTCTGCAATAGAAATGGGTTGGAGCTGTCTTTCTTGTGCCATAGAAAAGACATTGCCAGTGCCTGGAAATACAAGAGTACTCTCCAACCAAAGAAAGAGCCAGAGGAGGAGGAGGATTTCGGTGATGAGTTCTGTTTGCTGTTTGTGGAGGCATTTATTGCTGTCTGTTCAAAACAGAGCCTGTGGGCATCCATTTCCTTTGCACTTGTCTGTTGGGACCGAGGGAATTTCTTAGCAGCCTTGTTTTAATCAGCACTAATGTTGTGCTAACAACAGCAATTTTATAATTACATAACAGTTTGCATCTTATAAGATCCCACAGCTTATAAAATCTCAACACTGTTTCCAAAGACAGGAAACTCATGGCTATTTAGCAGAGCAGAAAACCACTCCACATTGTTTAGGACGGGAATTGACATACACCATGCTGGTATTTGGGAAAGTGGTGTTTTCCCTCCGACCTTTATGCTGAGCTTGCACTGAGATTTTTAACAGTGACTTCTGAATGGGATTTGATTTTTATAGCTCTTCTAAAACCTGCAAAAAGGTAGATGACTGTCCAAATCCACCGCATAATTCTCATTTAAGACTAATGCAATCAGGTGACAATAGAAAGATTGGAAACAGTAGTGACTGGTACCTAAAAACCTTACCCTGATAAAGCTTCAGGATATTGGCAGAAATCTGTAATAGCTTGTTTTCCTTTTAGGCACCAATAATCCAAGTCCTCCCACTAGCCCAGACTGAGGTGATAAATATAGTCCTTTTTAGAGACTTAGTTCAGCTGGTGCAGGCTTTTGAGCAAACCAGAAATAAAAATGTGATGCTGCATTATGTCAGAGCTGCATGTTTAGTCTGCCTCTCTAGAAATAATCAAGAAAAGTTATACATGATAAGAGACAGATGCTTGTGCCTCAGCAGACATTTGAACTCTTTCTAGTGCAATAGTAAAAAGGAGAAAACACCCAAAGAAACTTGTTTCTTTAGTACTCAAATTTCTACTCAGAGTTTTTTGAAGAGAGGGATAAACAAGAGAAGCCTTTTTCCTTTGCTTTACTTACAACATTTGCATTAATGCAACCTGTCAATTCATAAGATATTCCTACAATCCAAATGTTTGGATGCATCCATAGGCAGACAATGCAGAATGCCTTTTTCCCTAAATGAACATGGCTTTGTACTGGGCTCTGCTGATGATCCCAAAGGGGATTTGCTGATGCTGACTATAACACTTGGATCTGGTCATCAGTTCCTGCATCAGTATGGGACCTTCATTTGGTGTTAGCATTTTGTGTGTGTGTGCAAACAGAAATATGTGTGTGCAATACATGTCTGTACAGACATACAAATATAACCCTGCTGCTCCGAAGCTCAGGTGAAGCACAACAGGGCAAGGTGAGAAGCCCCAGAAGGGCAGTATTCCTTCTCCTGGCTGGAGGCTTTCCATCACATGTCCCATGCCAGGCATAGTTTTGGAGCAGCACCTGAGTGCAGCCCCATATTCACCACGTGAGGCACAGCCTCTGTGCCGTGACTACAGGAGGTCTGCGCTGGCACAGGTTGCCCAGAGAGGCTGTGGCTTCTCCCTCCTTGGAGATGGACATGGTCCTGGGCACCCTGCCCTAGGTGGCCCTGCTTGAGCAAGGGGGGTTGGACCAGGTGACCTCCAGAGGTTCCTGCCAACATCAACCACCCTGTGGTTCTGGGGCTCTGCTCCCAGTGCCACCCCTAAGCTGACAGAGGTGGGTGTGGGTGACGCAGGGCTGGCCAGACTCGTGCTGGCCGCCTGGAGCTCTGCTGAGCTGTGTCTGCAGGGAAGCCAAGGCGGGGAAAGTCCCACCTTGATGCATCGCTGGCTAGCCTAGCTATACCCCTAGCCACATCCGCTAGCACCTTAAAACAGCCAGGGACTGTTCCTGCCATCTGTACTGTCGACTGGTTAGAGAGGTCCCTGGCATGGGCCAGCCTCCAACATCACCTGGGCACGCTTGAGAGCCAGCCCAGGCCAGGGACAGTTCCCAGGTGTAACTCTGAATTGGGCCACTCGGTTCTGGAAGCAGAGAAAAAACTTTCTTTGGCACGCATAAAGGCCTTTAGTGCCTCGTGGCCCACAGCATGGATGTGGCCTGCCCATGCCGTCTGACACCAGCGCCAGGGAGCCTGGGGATCTGGCACTGTTTCTTTCACTGGTATAGGTCCTTTCGCCATACGTTCCACCTGGAGCCCTTTCTTTACGTCTCTTTAAGTTTCCCGATGTCCCAGGAAGATGAAGGAAGATGGGGAGTCAACAGGATGCAACGCTGGCCTTGCTTTACACGGTTCACTTGTCCCGTCTCCTCTAAGCTCCGTTTGTTTGCTTTCCCACCTGGGGTGATGCCTGTGCTGACAGGTGGATGGGAGCCCGTGTGCATTTCGCAGGCAATCCTGGCCAGCCTGACTGATTGATCAGCCAGTTGGCAGTGGCTAATATACACGCGGAAGGCAGCCCCTGATGGATCCACTCAGCAAAATCATCAGCCCAGAGCCAGGGTGTTATTACTTAAATTTGCCAGAGGCCCGATCCTGCCCTCTGTTCTACTTGCTCAAAGGTGCTGAGGTCACCAAGGTTGTTTTCTGGTGTAAATGAAGGAAGAATTTGCTTTCAAGGATATTTTTTACAAGCAAGGTGTTGAAAAATGACCGTTTCTTTCTGTTTTGTGTCTCCAATATCTGTGTACCATTTCAGCTGGTCAAAGCATTGATCTTCCCCTCCCAAGGAAATGCCAATATTTCCTAATACATTTTCATCCTTAAAATGACAGGTCAGGTTTCTAAATTTCACACAGATCAGTCACTCCAAAGGTCTCCTTTCAACAACAGCGATGTAACATTTTACTTTGGCCATTCTACAGAGGTTTTCTCACCTACTCAGAGGATACCTGGCAGTTCAGCAGGCAGAGAGCAGCTTGTGGAGAAGGGGATTGGGAACATCAAGAGTCCTGGGCTGCCTCTGAAAAAGGCTCATGAAATTTTTGTGCCAAAAGGATTCAGAGTTTAGCCCTATAAAGCTGCAGGAGCTCAGGTGACCAAGATGTTCTCCAAGGGGATCTCAGGTGTTCAGGCTCTTGAGTCCTTGTCAGCCTGCCAGGTGGGCTGCCAGGGCCAGCCCAACAGGCAAACTGGCAGAATGCTGGGCAGAAACCTAACACAAAGGCAAAGTTGTTTCAAAACCTGGTTACTTTCCACTGGGACTTCATTGAAATCGGCCTATTTCTGGGAAATGTGATGACTTTGACAATTTGGTATTTTCCATTCCTTTGGGAAATTCAAACCTATAAAATACTAAAAACAAAAATATCTAAGAAGGGGTCATGGAGGACATGCATGAAAAAAAGAAAAAAACAATGCAAATATTTTAACATTGTCTGTAAGTCTTCAATTTGAAATGAATCACAGATAGAAATTGTCCATGTAAATTTTATCCAGGCTATCTTTTCTTTACTTTTTTTTTTTTTTTTCCCAAGAATGTGATAAGTTTATTCTTTTTAAATCCCTCTGGGAATGAACTGTGGATCTAGAGCTGTTTGTAGTAACACAGGCTTTGCACACTGAAGTTAGCAGTCATCTTTATGAGTAGCTTGAAGTGGAATGTGAAGAATGAGTATTGCATGTGATGATGCATCACTGGAGTCCAGTTTATTTAATATACTTTATAAACTGACCACCATGCCATTTAGGTCTGGTACGAATGAGGTTAGATGGCCCTAAGGCTAGATGAGATGCAGCCCCCATTGGGATGAGAAAGCAGCCTCATGACACAGAGCACCAGGCAGAAAAGTCTGTAACCCCTTAGCCACCACACCAGGAGATCTGTCCTGTGTCCTGTCTGGCATGGTTCCTACCAGCAGTCTATAATGGCAGCCCAGCAGAACTTGCTGCAGGCTTGTGTTATTTTTCGGCTTAGTGCTCAGGGGGTGCCTGAAGAGTGCTACAGCAGTGCTGGCAGAATGGTAATAAGCCTCGGTGCTACACTTGTAAGCGTGCCTGTGGGGCGTGCGCAGCCTATACAATGGGCCATTTACAGGAGCCGAATTGTAGGGCTGCAAAAAGGTTCTAGGGAACCAGAAGCAAAAGTGGAGTGAGTGACATTTCCTCTAGTATGATGTATGGCAAGAAGCCAGGACCTTCTCTAGACTCTGAAAACTGGGACTGTGGGGACCAGCAGTCTCTCTTTCCAGCCACCTCCTGCTTCCATCTGAGGAAGACCCTGTACACCAATCAGCTACTATGCTCATAACTGTCTTTAAAACCAACTAACTAATCACTTTCCTGCCTGCTCTGAGAATTTTCAAATTAGTCATAAACAAAACTACTTATGGTTTCTACAAACCTGACCGTCACCTGCTTTTGCTAGAAACTTCTTAAGCACTCTTCTATTACATCTGAGACCAACCCCTTCGCCACTAAAACCAATAATATTTTGCAATGATCTGGTGTGACATACTCTGAAACACTTTATAGACTGTCATGCAGAAATGTAGAAATCTCAGGGACAAGAAAACAGTAAACAGTTGGTGCATACATACTGTAGTAAGATACTAAAAGAAGGATGCGTTGTCCAAAGAACCCAGAGCAAATACACCCACACCCCAACCTCAACCATAAACTCTAAGAAGTTACTTTAAAGTTTTCATGTACTTTTGAAAATGTTACCCAAGATTCTTGTATGTCTCCACTTACAGGAAGTTAATTTCTGTACTCTGAAAGAGTGAGTTGCTTTCAGTTAGAAAGAGAAGTTCCATCAATCTTAAACCTGAATATGCCCTACAGTATCCAGAGGAATTCACAGACACTCTTCCACCTCCATATTGCATCTTCCACCGTGACAGATTTAAACTTAAGAGATTTATCCTTCATAGCTTTAGTTTGCCTTAAGAGCACTGGGGAAAAAACAAATCCAACAACTTAAAATAGACTGTGGCCAGGAATGTGATCCTTCATCTTGGAGGTGGACTATTTTTTCATTATAATACAGTCTTTATATGATTCTCTCATGTTCCACAACTGTAAGATGCAGATAACACTTCCTAATTTTGGTTAGTGTTTTGGGAGCTACAGATGAAAACCACTACTGGTACAAATCAAAGCCACTGAAATGGATGGAAAGACTCCTCCTCCTTATTCAGTTAATGTTTTAAAGGACTGAGCATCATGCTTCAATCACATAGAGAGCTCAGGACCCTTTAAAGTATCGTTTCCTTGCTCATGCTTAAAGGTAGCATGGGCCGGGCTAGAGCGCCTACTGGCATTCTCTCCTACCACCCACATCCGTACAAGAAATAAAGTCAGTTCCTCTGGATTTAAACTAAATCCTTCTGGTTTAGCAATGCACATTTCTACTTAAGCAATAAACATCTGTCGTCTGCCATTCATTAATATTAATTATAAATGGTCACTAGCTCATGGGATCCAAGTCCACCAGCTGAGATTTTTCCAACTGTGACCTTGTTAGGGTTTGTATAAAAAGTGTTCAGAAGGGTCCTTCCAAGCCTGAAGCCAACAATAAGTGCAATTTGCAGAGCACAGCGTTTAGATTATGCACTTAGAACAAGGGCAGTTGGAAAGGGTGATGAGGAGTGGGGGAGGGAGGAAGGAGAGAATACGGGGCCTGAAACGGGGCTTCTTTAAATGCTTAAGTGTTTTAGACCTTTCTGTAGGCTAATGACGGGGAGAGGCATTGTCCATAATGAGACTGGGCCATCCATTAAACATTACTGTAAATGAAAGGTTGCGTGAATTAAAGGTTGTTCATCTCATGTTTCAGGAATGTAGCTGTGTTTCATGTCTGAAGCCTGTTTTCCTTTTAAACGGAGTTCTTCAGATGACAAATGAGAGAGAGAATTTCAGAAAGCAAACGGGCAGAAGTAAATACACGCTTAAGAACAAAGCAGAGACATAACCGTAGTTGTAAATCTTTATGCTGGAGCTACTGTTTGCCATAGATATTGGGGAGGATTAGATTAAAATCAAGAAATTTCATTACTGGGTCACTTTGCTTAGAAACCAAAAAATGGTAAAAAAATCTCCACAGTAAATTATTAAATTCTAGCCTGTATATGTTTCACTTGTGGACCGCTGGTCAATTTTTTACTACCATTTCTTGTTTTGAGGAACTAAAAATAATTAAAAAAAAATTGAAATGTTTTTTCTGAATTTTGCATTAAAGACAAATTAAATGACATTAAATTAAATGACAAATGTTTTTCTTTCTTCTCTTTAATTTCTTGCCACTGCAAAAATACTTCAACAAAATTAGTGAAAAACATTTGTTTGCATCAGTTCTTAAAATTACCTTTTTTTTTTTTTTTTTTTTTTTACACTCAAACAAAAACAAAATTTCCCCCCNNTTTTTTTTTTTTTAAGCCTAAACATACAGCAATATTCCCCTCATAGGCCACATCCTCACCTGCTCATAGAATATACATAGCTTCATTGGCAGAGTGGTGCTAGCTTACATCTCTGCTGAGTTAGTGTGACAAGTCCACTGAAATTTTCTGTAAGAAAATCCAGCCCTATACTCTTTCTATAACAATGATTCAAAGCTGGTGGATGTAAAGAGGAACCTGGCAGATATACCTGCAATGTAGGATGCCTAGAATGTATAAAATTGAAGGAAAGTTGGTTTCAATTCCCTGCTTCAGGCCCAAATGAAAATCTGATCTTGATATAGCCAGCAGGAGGCTTTATATAGATGTCAATGGACAGAGATACTTGAACTTGTGCTCTGTAAATGTGCAGTATGCTGTCTCTCTGTGGCAGTCTTACAGAAGGCAATAAGCGTGAAACAATTTCATGGAAATTTTGTGGTAATTTTAGAAACATAGGGAAGCTTATCAAAGCATTATCTAGTCCCTTACTGGACTCTCTGGCTGGACTACTATACTTAGACTGTCTCTGATGGATGTTTGTCTAACCTCCTTAAAAATCTTCGATGATGGAGATTCCCACAACCTCTCTCCTGATCTTTATGGTCTCTGATAATAACACTGGATGTTATCATCTCATTGGGAACAATCTGAAGCTCCTTTGGACCTTTATAATGAAAAGTTACGGCAGCGAGTGTTTTCTTTTTCAGAGCTGTGAGGCTGGAAGAGAGCTGGGAGGTGGCAGCCTAAGCAGACCAAAGGCTACAACAGGTGTCAGAGCTGGCAGGGACAGTGTGCTGAGAAGAGACAAGGAGACTAGAGATGCAGAGACCTGGCTGGGGAAAAGCAAACAGAGCTGCCTGGGTGTGGAAGAACAGACAAATATCCAGAAAGATGAGGAGAAACAGCAGCCAAAAAGTGCTTGTTTTCACTTTGTTACAAAGGAATGTTGAAAATCCCTTCTTTACAGCTAGATCCAAAGTATTCTGAAGTCAATGGGATTTCAGTGGGTCTTGGATCAGGCCTTTTAAAAGAATTAGGCAGCTAATACAATAGCGAATGAGTGCCATTGCTTTCCATGATCTGCAATGCTATAACAGCATTGCTATACATGGAAGTGTTCCACAGCCCCGGATTTAGCTGATTAAACCGTGCTGTGAGTGTCACCATTAGACTTGAAACACCCACTGCCTGATTTACTCTGTAAAATGGTAGCTCACATACCCCAAATATTTTGCATTCTTGGACTAAATTCGATGTACTACCAAACTGCTTTCTTGCATTTGTTCTTCTTTTCAAGTCACACAGGCCAAAATAGTGAGGGGTTTAGATGTCCAGATGGCAAAGGCCAGGTGAACCTTGCTGTCGGTAGGCACTTCCCTTCATCTTTACTTGTGGTAATATTGCCCAAAGACAAGAAAACAGCTTGCTGTGGTCTTCTGGGGAGTTGAGAGAAAGAAGCTGTCAGGATATTTTGCCATGGCACACAGCCTGGAAGAGGCTGATTTCCTCTTCTGGCTGTGACAAATACGTCCCTCAGAAAGAGCTCCTTAAAATGCTAGAAGTTAGGGCAAGGACTTTGGAAGTATCAACTGTGAGAAGTGGAGGGAAAGACGGATAAATGAGGATATGCAGGCAGACCAAGGAAGTGATGTGGGGTAAGAGAGAACGAAACTCTACTGCTTTATAAGCGATCTCTGCCCTGCACCTGAGAGGAGACAGTAGCCATAGCTTCCTATTTTCCTTTCCCTGAAACACAGTGATATAATGCCACCAAAGGTGAAGGTGCCACGGATTAGTAAAGTACAGCTGTGCAAGGAAAGAAGGACAGAGACCAGGCGGGCCTCTTCGTGTCTGCACTGAGTAACTGTTAGTTTGGTTTAGGACTCTGGCCTGAAACAGCTCTCTCTCTTCCCCCAGACAAATCGATGGAATAGCCCCAGCTAGTTTGGATGTAAACCAAAAGATGCCCCTTGGCCTTGTGGTCAAGGAATGCACCTTTGCCTGCTTTTCTTTAGCAGTGTAGACATAGCTGCAGATTTCACTTTCTAAAGCTGAAGCTACTCCTCTCAATCCCAAACATTTCTATTCAGGAGGGAAAGGTGTTGGAAATTTGGTGCTGAATGGATACCTGGTGGGCACTTCGGAAGGGTGGAAGGAGAGGACTTGGTGACCTCCTGTTTTCTCTACAGAGCTCAGACATCTAAAAGACAGTCTGCCGGCCGCTTCTGGAGCACAAGGAGGCTCCAGAAGGGAAGATCAGAAAGAGAAAAAGAGCTGATTTCTATCCCTTATTTGGTTTGGCGATCTGAGAAGAGGAGCTCTCATGTCATCCACATTTTAATAGAAGAATGCAGTCAGCTTTTTTCTGATTCACTTCCCTTACAGGAACAGTTGACCACCCACTTCTTTCTCAGATTTGACAGGACTGCCACAGTGCATAGTAATGTATGTGCAGAGGCACACAGCATGTTTGTATTACCTGCTTGCACAGTGTATATGTGTCTGTCAGAACTGGGAGGTATGATGAGAATTTAATGTTCACACTAACACAAAGTAAACATACCTGTAGCACAATGCAGTATTTCTATTAATTAGTTCAGATTTTAAGGTCTCAGTTTGTAGCTAGCTACCTAATACGACTTTCAAAAGTGCCTATGATTAAATTTTGAAAGTGCTATGATTAAAGTTTTAAAATGGCCTTTTCCTGCCTTTTCAGCCCTTGAATTCTAGAGCCGCTACATCCTTGATTATTAGCTATTCTGGATTCACAGATCTCTCTGACTCACACTGATCCTCTTTTTCCCTTCTTAACCCTTCTCACCCAGGTCTCTTTTCTAGATGGCAGCCATTTGTGCAGGCCTGTGGCACTGGGCAGCCTTGTGCTGTCCATGTCCTGCCTTGCTCAAGGTATTTCCAGAAAGCCACTTCCCTTGATGTTGCAGCTAATGGATTCCCAGTCTCAACAGCCCCACTCTTGGAGGCTGGAAATGTGTTAAAGTTAAAGAGTCAAAACCCCTACAAGGAAAGGAAATGAGAGGTCCTCTTGGCAGAAATAAACAGAAAATAAACAACCAAACTCTTTGCAAGACAGATTCCTCAATTATAGTAACTCAGGCTAGCAAAGGCCAGAGTTATGACCCATTGGCGTATGCAGAATGTAAACACGAGGATGCAGTAATTAGCTTTGTGTTCATCTTGAAGCTTCAGAAGTCTCGTGACCCACCATGGAGTAAGGTCATTAACCATAACCACACGAGTGACCTTCATACAGGACACCCCATCTCTCACAGTTAGACTAGAGAACTGTGCACTGTGATGTCTCTGTGGCTCACATGCTCCAGTCCTTTTGTTTCAAATGCCACCGAGCTATACACAAGGGAGAGGATATGACTTTCAGGATGAGCTGTGATTGGAATATCTTACTTTCCCATGTAGCTATGCTTAGGACTTAAATATGGTTAAGTAAAAATACTGAGTATCAAGAATGTCCAGAATTGCCCTTTTTTTTTTTTTTAATGAGAAAAAAATGTTTAAAAATAGTACATTAACGAATTATTGGCCTGCTTTGGGCTTCCCTTGTCCTGGGAACAGACTTTTGTCTTGAATGTGTGGAATAGATAGGAATAGACTATTTATAGCTTGTTCTGTAAAGGAGAATTCACCTTTGAATAAGCAGGTATCCAGCCATTGCTGGATGTTCATCAACAAACACAACAAAACACCTCTCTAACCCTGGTTTTGCCAGCACTTAATGAAATGAGTATTGCGAACAAGTATTTTTCAACTCTACTTTTTGTTTTGCTTTGGCTGACCCATGGATCCCCTGATACACGCTTGCCTTGCTTACTGAGTCAGCCTGGATCAACCCTGGTTTAGATTTTGCAGTGTTACAAAGTCATTACTCTGCAGATGGGGAAAATGTGTCATTTACTTCTAAATATGTAGAAGTTAGCAGGTAAAAGTCCACATCACTCACACTAGGCTCTCCTTAGCAGTCATTGGGGAAAAAAAAAGCACTTTCAGGAGGCAAAACATTTTGCCCTTCTTAGAATCCATCTAGTGATGCCATGAATCCCCCTCCCCAGGTGCAGTATCCCACCTTTAACATGAGCCATCAAGAACTTACTTAGACATAAACAATTAAATTTTAGCAGAGGCTTAGTGAAGACTCCCAGCTTGTCATGCCTTGAATTCTCAGACAGCAAAACTCTTGCTGTGAAAATCGCATGCAGATCAAATTCAAATACTCCAGTGTGACTACAGAGCTCCACAAAATGCATAAGCAACTAATCCAGAGGCCTTGCAGTCCAGAATTTTCAGGAAGAAATGCGTATTACTACAGGAATAAATGCATTGATGTGGCACATATTTACACAGGTTGTTATTGAGGGATTTCTTTGTATTGAATCTGTACTTCCATGTACATTTGAAAAATGTAATACAACTTACTCATTTTTTCTTTTATTTTAGTAGGGGCTCTCTTTTTCTTTTCTATGCTACTTTGGACAGCTTATCTGACCATTAATGAAATCAGTGCACCTTAAAAGGAGATAAACTGCAGATTTTTTTTTTCTTCTTCTTTTTTTTTTTTTTTTGTGAGATATACTGAAGGGTCAACTTTGTTAGAGCCTTATGTGCTTCATTTTTACCTGGATCCATAGGGCATCAGAATGTATACTTTAGGGTGGGTAACTCAATGAGTTTAAGTTAAGTGAATGCAATTAGTTTATTGCCTAATATTTTAAGCTTGTTAGTATTAAGTTACATTGTTTTCAACTAAAGTAAAATCTTGATAAATTGCTTGGGGTTTTAGCTGAGTGGTGGTTTTGGAAACCTAATGGATGCCTGATACGACTCCTTCCTCACACCATAGCCAACTGAATACATTTTCAGACATGATCTGATTAATATGTTTGAAGCATTATGTGGACACATACCAATAAGGGGTAAAGGAGGTAGTTCAAAGAAACAACAGAGATGACCTGAGTATCAGCCTTCTTAGCCATTAAAATCAAACCTGGATTCTTATATTCACATCATGTACACAATACAGGTTAGAAGCTTTTTTGTTTTACATGTAGCTTTAGTAGTTCCCCCAAACATATACACTTTCCTCATTAAAATTGCTCAACACAAAATCTTTTTCCCTTAGTTCCCTTCTTCCCACCAGTCTGCACCTAGAAATCATCTCCTCATCTCAAAGGCTCTGCTTTCTGTCTTATTCTTGCTGCACACCGAGAAAGAAACCACAGTGTAACACCTATATTCTCTTTAGAGCACAAACCATTAACTGACAAGCTACCTTGCTTCCAGAGGGCTGCCATCTTGTGAATTTTTACTAAAATTGCCTCTCTTACTTTCATAACAGCATCCTGCTTTCAGACTGTATGGGATGACAATCCCTACACTCTACAATGGAAAAGAATGTGTCATTCTACATGCGTCCCACCATTTTTTTTTTTTCACAGCTAATGCTTAAATTTTTTGCCTTTTAGGAATAGAAACTTTCATTGGTTTGTGTTTGCACAGAGTGGACACAGTTAGCATCCATTCTCTCCTTTGAACATTTAAATGCCACCAACATATAAATGAATGAATATGTGAACAACAAACAATTGAAATATATTATTTATTTGTTTACAACAGTACAATTGTGTAACCAATGTAGCCTATTAGCCTGCATAATACCCAGCTTTCTAAGATGTTTTCCTTGTTCGTAACTACCCACTTAGTCTTTTGGTGAGTGGTTTCAGTCTCTTCAACCTGATCAGAAAAAACAATCTGAAAGCATTTAAAACTGACTACTCTGTGGGGGGATAAGCTGGGACTGAACAGAAAGTTATGTGGTGAATGTTCTCTTCCATTTGGATGTCGGGTCTTGGCAGAATTACTTGTGCATGAAAACATGCAATTCCTTCCTCACACATACTTCTGTATGCAATTCTGGCATTTGTCTTTTGACCAGAAAAAGTCAATCTCATACCCATGTGCAGATCAAAGGAACTTGTATTTGGCCAGAACACATTTATTAAGGCACACAAATAATATTGATGGATAATTTGCAATGTTTGCCATGTTCTGCAAGTTATGCTTTTCCAATACATCCAAAAATACATTTGCCATTTATGGACATGGCTACAAGAAACACTTGACTATCAAGTGAAGAAGCCAAGAAGATGTTAAGTGTAAAAAGGTAAAAGTAATGGTGCATTGTGCTGAGGGCACAAAAGTATGAATGTATGAAGGAGAGAAAGGAAGAAGAAACTGGAACTTGAAATCATATAATTTGTAGACTAAAAAAGAACTGTTCATCATGGGTTTAAAAGAGGACAATTATGAAATAAATTGCAGTGAGGTTTGCATGGGACTGAATTATAAAATATGTGAAACACATGGCAATTGCCATGTCAAAACACACTGGGATCAACCAATTTAGTGCTAAAGTGAATAAGAAGAACCTTTTAGCCTAGTAGGGCTATTGGTAATCTACTTATTCCCATCTGTTTGCGTTCATTCTGAAAAGAAACTAACATCTCCCAGTAAAACTTCATTTAATAGTCAGTGAAGGGAAAAAAAAAAAGAGTCGGAATAGATCTCACCAGCTTTAAGGACACACTAGCAGACGGAAACAAAAAAGACGTCTTCATTTGTTTTATCTTGTTTTGCGTAGCTGTTCCAGAAACATTGACTTGCTTCTGTGAGATAGCAGCAACTTAACTGACTAACATCCTGTCTCTGATCTCAACATCTTGAGCAAAGTCATTGAGGCATCTGTGACGAGCATACCCCATCATCATGTGGTCTTTGCCCTTACTCCCTCGGCCACAGACACGTATTCAACATGGAAATGGCAGAGGCTGACCGAGCTAACTGGGTCTTCGGGGCCGCTGGGGGAAGATTAGCAGCACTGTCGGTAATGGCCAGCTCTGCTGCGAGACTTCAAGCCAGTGCTGTAGAAGCTAGACTCCAAAGCAGCTCCCAAGCATCCATGTGGAGTCGTACAATGCAAAACAGCATTTTCAGTATTTCTTAACAGTAAGTCCAAATGTATTTACTTTCCCTTCTCTGTCCAAAAGAGTTTTTGTTGTTAACTTCCCCTCTCTTCATTGACTGGACTAGCTAGCCATAAGAACAGAGCCTGGTTTCGCTTCTTGTGGAAGCACTCTCTTGTTCAAAGGGGAACAGAAGTTTCTCTTGGAGTAACACAGGACAGTGGCAGTAAGGAAGATGAGTTGCCTGGAGATTAAGTTGGAAAGCTTCGTTTCCCTACTCCAGTAGGAACATAAGGAAAGCTTTTAGCTTAATTCTCAGTTTCCTGGCTTGTGTCACCATAATCCATCCCTTCAAGCTATTTTAACCTAATGTTTTATGTGTGAATTTCCTCAGTTTTATTAAGGATTATGTTTTTTTTCTTTTCATTTTTTTCTTTTTTTAATAAATTCATCTCCCTGTGAAGGTGTACAAAAGTGAATAAGAGAGACATTTGTGGCTAATGTTACAAAGGATTGTATAGTGGTGGATTTCAGAACATTAAAGAAAAAAAGACTCTCAGCCATACACGTGCAAATCCTAAGGGCACAGGTAGTGTTGGAACATAGGTTACATCTGGCTGCATTTGTTTCAAAGGAATTGTCTACTGAGTGTAAAACAGGCTAGGGTATAGTCTGTGACTTGCTCAAGAGGAAGAAAAACAGTTTTATGCACATTGCAAAAAAAAAAAAAAAAGATTCACAATTTTAAAGGAATTCTTGTGGTGTGCAGTATTTTTCAAATATGGCTTGGCTCAGATCCCGTAAAATAAGAATTGACAGTAAAATACGTGAGGAGTTTCTTTTCAAGTACTTACTACACATGAACAGCAAACATTTCTCAAAAAGAACTGTCTTGTCTAATCTGAAGATGTTGCCAAATTGCCATAAACAAATACAAAACATCATTATCACCTCAAAGAAAACGAACAATTTTCACAGTTTCAAAATTAAAGTTCAGACCGGTATTTTCAGCTCTAGCAAAAGTAACTGGTAGAACAAAATGACTCTTTTCCCCCAGTTACAGTGGGCTAATAGGGCTGTGTTCTAAGTTGTGCGACTGTGCAGGAGCAGAAGTGATAATCTTTGTGGACATTTTGAAGACGGAGTCTAAGCATGAGGGAATCTGTAAATAGCTTGCCTTGGCTGCTCCCCTGGGGCAGCCATACCACTCTACCTCTCCAAGGCACTGCTCAATACATGGAGGCTGAACCAACCTCAGGAATGTGAAATCTGCCCCATAGGTTCCCATAAATCAGAAGATCTAGCCAGTTCTTCGGTGAGGGAGAGGCACCTGAAGCTCTCTGGTTCATAAGGTCCTCCTTCTAACATTTCCCTTCTCCTGAGGTATATCCTGAGGGAACAAGCCAACCTTCAAAAAGATTACAAATGCCAAAACCCTTTTACTTTTTACAAGTAATCTGCAACAATCCTAGTGATAATTTAACAATAAACAGTAAGTTACTACTTGGTACCAGCAGCTCACGCTGGCTCACACCCATTCAGCTGCTCCACACCTTCCACTCATCCTCAAAAGAGAAGAAAACCTGCTTTTGAGTTTGGGAGGTTTAGGGGAAATAGAAGGGATGGAGAAATGGGAAGGATGGGGAAAATCGGAGAGATGGGGTAAATGAAATGTTCCATTGGCGCTCCTGTGTCAACCAGAGTAACTGCACTGGGGCCAAAGCAAGTAACTTCCCTGCTACAAGAAGGGGAGAAAATGGAACAACAACCTCTATTGGGTGGAATATGTATAAATTATTGTTTCATACACTTCTTAAGATCTCCCATTCTTAACATGTTGAATGGCATTCACAAGGTCCTGTGATGGGGAATAAGTTCGACATGCTGGCTTACATGGAGGGGCAGTTCTGCTGGCATTCTTGCTTACTGGGCAAAACCAAGTGGAGTTTCCCTTGGTGGGGAAGCAAGCAGTGCTGTGGTCTTTCTCCCATGCTGGGACTCTGCAAGCCAGATGTAGATGGCAGGATCAGGCCATGTTGTTCAGCTAGAGTTGTTACAAAGAGGTCAGGGTGGGAGAGAGGCCACAGCACTGCAATTGCAAGAATTATGGCCCTATCCATAGGGGAGCATGAAATAGGAATCAGTTTGGAGGAATCCTGTGGTTGAAGCATGAAATTTGACTTCCTGATACCCAACAAACAACTCCCATCATGACCTGTTTTATGACAGACCTTTTTGCTCTGAGCTCCACATGCAACCCCTCATCTTGGCAGTTCTTTCAGCAGAACATAGAGAGAATGCGCCTTCCCATCCAGCCCACCCTGTCCTCTCTAGATCACACAAAGCACATTTTTTCAGCAGCATTAGGACTTTATTTACTCCAGGCAAGGGCACAGCTCTCTCCAGCCCAAAGAACACCACATCAATGGGAGCTTTGGTGAAGCCAGCAAATGAGGCCTGGGAATTCAGATGTGAATTATTAAACAAGCACAATACCAATCTCAAATTATGATGATGATAACGTGGTACCTTTTCCTTCCTTCTGACATCTCTTTCTTTGTACAATACATTTTCTGCTCTCGCTTGTAGCTGGGCAAGGATTGCCCCTTGCTGACGGATGTTGTACGATCTCTCTGACCCTTACTTCATTTCCTCTTTTGAAACCACATGTTTTTCCTTTCTTTGTGCAAGGGCTCCATGGACTCCACTCACTAGCTTCACAGTGCACTGCAACAAACATAGGACAAGCTGAGCCTGGCCAATATTTTTTTGTATACGTAATGCATATGGTACATTCATTTTATTCTGCATCAGCCAAAAGGTAGCAAAAATGAATGGAATTAATCAAGATTTGCAGCAGGGAATTGAGTGAATTTGGACTGCTGAATTATTTATCACATAAAATAATGCCAAACAATTATGTCAGATGCTATTTTGTACCCACTGTTTCGCAATTCTGTTCCTGAAACGGGGTAAAAACACCAGAATTGGTCTCAGTGAAGTCAGTTACCAGGGCCTGTTCTGAGGTTGCTTTGGTTTTGTGGAGACATAGATCCTTATAGCTTCAGTGGAATTAAACTTTGGTGTGACAGGAGAATGAAATCATTGTGTCAAGCTGCTGCAGCTGGTCTCAGAGGTATTGAATTTGGAAATCAATACAGTTATAATGAAACAATTGTTATCCAAAGGCATTACATTAAGAATCAAGCATCTTTGGTTATCTCCTGCCCGGTATCCAACTTAAAAAGTGAAAGAGCCTATGTCTGTAACATATACAAGGTTTAAGTAGGCAAAGCAGAGGAGATGTGTGTGAGGGGGTCTTTTCAGAAAAGTACAGGTTGCAGTTTCTAAACTACAGTGATCTGACTATACATCCTGTACTATTGGGAACTCAAAGGTGTGCAGCTGGATACTTGCCTTAAAAGTATAGACAAAAGTGGCAGCAACCCTTGGAGCTTCAAAACATGCTCTTAATAGCTATACTACTTTTGTGCCATCTCCTCAGTATCCTTCTCTTAACAAGAGGTAGTAAACATTTATATTTGCTTTATATTTCCATGTGTGCTTAAGACTATAAACCTCCTCTAAAGAAGGAAAGACTTCTTGCCTCTCTATAAGGAGGATTTAGTAAGTCAACATTTTTCAAGCTCCAGAATTTACTTCCAAATTTTTCAAAACCTAAAAATATAACTGACCTCAGGCAATCTCTGAGCCTTCCTCCAGTGAATTGTCATGTGGGTCATTTTATTTTTAATATTACACCGGAGCTCTCCTGTTAAAATAATTGGCCTTCACGTGCACAAAAAGCTTCTGTTTTTCCTCCGTAGCTTTAAATGGCTTTTCCGAGTTGAGACTGACTCATTGTTAAAGCAGCTAAGTCTACAGCACTTGGAAACAGCCACCAAGGAACAAAAACGATCTCTTGAATTGCTTTCAGAGATGAAAATAAAACCATAAAAACCATCACTACCACCTGAACTAATAAGTATTTGAGAAGGCAAATGCCAAACTACTGTACATTATTTTTACTCCTGCATTGCTTGCCCTGCAAACAGGCTATGCCAGGGAGAGCTATGTGCACGACACTGTGGGGGAGGAGATTTCCATCACGGCCAGGCTGCGCCTAAGTGCTCCCTGGTTGCTGGTGGCTGAAGAGGTTACTGCTCCCACCGCAGTTTGCAGCCCGCAGCCACCACAACTCACAGCCAGCGCACTAAAATAAGCTGAACGCTGCCGCAGCCCCGGCGTGTCCGTGGCAGGGGATGTGAACTGCAGCAGCCCACAGGCAAACACATCACTCTTTCTGCTTCGGCTGCAGGGGTGGCAGAGGGATGGAGCAGACAGCTAGGTGTGGTGACCTCCAAAATCGCCCTGGCCATGAATAATCGGAGCTTGTGAGTCAGAGGCTGAAGAGATGCAAAGGCAGTTCTCGTCTCTGCAGCCGTGAGTCACCGCAGCAGTGCCGCCAGTCTCATTCCTTCACTGAGAGCGCCGCGCTATCCGGCATTTTATTTTAATCCTCACTGTCCGGAGTCAGGTGTTTATACACAAATACCATTTTGATTTTCATTTTTATCTTAATGTTTTAGTTAGCCTTCGCCTCTGGGAAGGCAAGCTTCCAAATGCTGTTGCACACATGATTTGAAGGCTCAGGTAGCACAAGGGACCGAAAGCAAAGCAGTTAGTATTTTAATCTTTAAACTAGGTGTGGGGCCTGGCTCGGGATTTTCGAACCTTTGATGTTAGCCGTGCTGCGTAACACTGCAGCAGCTCAAGCCAGGGATGGATGTCCTTCTACCTCAGGGTAGGCCAAACAGGCAGGATGAAATGGGCCATACTTCCCGAGGCAGAACTGCCCTCAGCTTCAGGGCTGTGATTTGGGCACAACTGAGTTTGCCTTTTGTGAAATGTTGTGAGCTTGCTGTGCTGGGGAATACAACTTGTGATGCAGAACATTTCGGGGTGGATTTAAGTTGCCCTTCCCCGGTGCTGTAACTGATCTTGCAGCTCATGCCCGCTGCAGATCCCCTGTCCCCCTGAGGAAACCAGGCAGGGCCGGGCCCTTACGCAGCAGGGCCGGACTTACCAATACTAGCGCACTCCATCGTGTGGTTGTTGGCTTCCAGCCCGTCAGGGCACTTTTCAAGGCACTTTCCACTGTATAAGTAAAACCCACTTTTACACTTCGTGCAGAAGTTTCTGGTGAAGCAGGTATCACAGTCAGCTTTACATTCTGAAATGCAAACAGGATACAACAATGTTGGTGCTCTTTGCCATGAAACACCACAGGCTCTCTCACATACGCTAGAATTCAAGGTAAAACCACTTCACATGACTCTAGCATTGTAAAACTGTCTTCAAAGGAAGCAAATTATTTTTAGATCTTTCTTATGGCCTGTACATACGTTAAGGAGAGCAAAAAGTGGCCTTAGTATAGGTCAGAATTTAATAAGGATGGCCTGATGCTGAATGGTCGTACACTTCCAGTATTCTTGCAGACCTGTGCAAACTGAAGACAGAGCACAGCTCATTACAATAACAATATAGTACTTATGGTCTACCTTGACATAGCATAGGAAATAACTAACCCCACCAACTACATGTACTGGGCCCAGTTCCACACTATCTATCTCCATCCATCCATACAGGAGAAATAAAACGTGTCAGAATTAAGAATTTGCTTAAAATTGTTTTGCACCAACATAATTTACATATTTTAAATGACTTCCTCATGTTTGATCATCAGTCCTGTAGTATTTCATGTATCCTCTATATGATTACCTACAATAGCATTAACAATGTATTTCCTAGTTCTCAAGTATTTTTAAAAGAAGTAAGCAAAAACGTGTGTATGACACAGCTCATGTCTGATATGCAAGGCCACACACTGCTAAAAAGTGAGCAAGTACTTTACAGTGTCAAGTTACTCTGTAAGATTTTACTCCGGGGTCCATTCATTAAATAACTTTTATTACCAGGTAAAATCTGGGAGAGTGGCTTGGCTGTCGCACGTATGTTTTTATGTCACCTGCGGGGTTAAAAACAGTGAACTCAACAACAAAAATCACAGAAGGGAGGGAATGGAGGGGAATGAGAAGGCTAATGTAATCTTTTCCTGTTCATTTATGGTTCAAAATACATAGTGGGGTCAAAATGTTGCCCAAATGGTAAAGAATAGAACTGAGTTCTCTGTCTCCCAGCCCAGAGGCAACATGAATTGGTAACCTCCCCCAAATGAGGCTGAGACCTTGCCAGCTGCTACAGACATTTTCAGGACTACACTGCTTGTGAGGCAATATACAAAGAGACCAGGGCAAAGCACATCTCCACAGAGCACCACCTTCTCTCCACGTCTCAGGGGGGAAGGCCAGTGAGTTAAACTGCCCCAGTCCCTGAGGCTCAGTGGCCCCCAGCCTCCGCTCGTCGGAGCTGCCGCCGCTCGGCCTGGCTGCCCCAGCCTTTGGAGGGCAGTGCCTGTTGCCTGCTGGCACTCCACTTCTGCATGAGGGTGTAGAGCAGAAGGCCACCTCCCAGCTCCTAGGCAGATCACTCATGCAGAGATGGGACCCATGAGCTTTAGGCACTTTTGCGTTTTTTCACCTTAACTCTTTGCTCAGGTTAACATTTATTGCACTGCTATAAAAGAACTGAACAAATAAAGACTCGGCCTGTCCACCTGCTTCTCTGTTGACTTGACTCCTAAGGAGACACAGCATTCAAAAGAGAACAAACAAATTGATGTGCTTCCCCTTTCCCCAGCACTTACTTGCACACTTATTAATATCAGGATACCGTGTCCCATAGTATCCACTTGGACATGAGGAAAGACATACTCCGATCTGTTTCATGCCGATCCGCTCCAGAACAAAAAAGAGTCTGGGCTTACATGACAGGCATCCGTTGTAGTCCGAACACGTAGCACACCCTCCTTGGCAACCCTGGCTCACATTAGGATGCACTGTGAAGACAAGCATTAAAAAACAGGGTGGGGAGGGAAAAGGATAAGAAATTAGATGATTTCTTTCCAAAGAACCATGGCATAATGGTTCCTCTGTACTCGGAAGGGTGGACCATCCTCCTTTCTGACAGCTCTTAAAGATTGCTTCATTTTTTCTTGCATCTTTTATGACCCAACATTTCATTTCAGTCATTATTTCATCTGCATAAAAATGAGAAGCTCAGCTGATGTGCTCACATCTTGCAGAAATAACTAAGTGCAAATTATATTTAAAATAGATTTTATGGAACAGCAGCATCCTAGAGAACATTTATTTTTCTTCTAGCTATTTCCAGTGGCTTTTCTGCTGCTTCTTCAGTTAACCTTGTATGCACTTGGCTCAGCAGATAAATACTTTTTCGGTTATCTTTGCTTTTCCTAGCTGGATGATTAAAAAACAACCTAGTATATAATTTCCTTCATTGACTAAATGTTATCTGATTGAGTTCTGCTGTGCAGGAATATGCCCCTGTTAGATCTGATGCTAATTTGCCTTAATAAAAAGACACAGGAGAGACATCCTTCTCACCCTCCTTCTTTCCATGGAATGTTCTCTCTGGCATGTTTTTAATCTCTAACAATTACAACCTGATGTTCAGACTTAACTGTGGCATTTACCCTGCTCCAATCCCAGCGAGGAGCATAGGTAGGATTATATTTTCTTTTCAATTGGATTGTTCTAATTCTTCAGACAACGAAAGGAAAACTTATTGCGCTCACTGCTTAAGACTACTCAGTTCTTACTTGAGGGCTTGGAAGTAGCAGAAAAGAGGAAAACATATTGCAGGCTGTCTTTTCAGTAGCAGACATTAATCAAGGAACTACTTCTCAGTGATACAGAATAATGTTTTGCATCTTTCAGTACTGTAGAAGTTCTTACCTACTTCTAATTCCTTCTTGGTTGCATTCTTAAATAGGAGTTTGATAATTAAGCATCAAGTGCCTGTGTCACCTCTTTTTTGACCTCTTCTTGTATGAAAAACCCAAGCATTTTTCTAAGTGTAAACTTTAATCTCTCAACTTGAGACATCTGGTTATACTTCATATGTAAGAGAAATCCAGTCCTCACTTACATTTGTAAAACCTATTTGTAAATACTGACGTCTTCCTGTTCTGCTTTGTCCTCAGTCCTGTGATATTATTATGAATACACATGTGCCACACTTTTATCACCTATTTTAGCATTTTGAATTTACTTTTATCTGTGGACATTGATAAATAGTTAGCATACACAATGAACTTGCTTTTGTCGGCTCCCTTCTGTGGATCCCTTAGAGGCAGACCTGAAGCCCATATGAATCCATGGCTTACACCGCTCCTGCTGCTAGCCTGGGGGAGTTTGCCTGGTGGGGGGAAGTTTAGGAATACCTCTGTACTTTGTTCACTTACAGCTTTGGCAAAAATACATGGCGCAGGAATGGGAAAAGCACTCCTCTATGCTCTGAGATTTTGATGACCAGTCCCACAATCTGAGAATTCTCAAAGGGAGTTCAAATTCACCTTTCCTCTTTAACATAATACAGAATGAGGGTTATTTCCCTCAGTAGGACTGAACAGGTAGGAAAAGAGCAATCTTCATCCCTGGTGAGGACAAGCAATTTCAATGAGAATATAAGAACCCATTCTCTGTGCCCCTGAGGCACCCACTTTGTAGAACAACCTTGAGGGAAGTGTTTTTACTGCCAGGACACACCACTACTATGAGAATAAACAGCATTCTGCATAGTGAGAAGCTGCAAGCCCAAATCGGTTATCAGACTTGTTTTCACCACGCTCTCAAAGTACTGAATGCTCACTAAGTATAGAAAAATTTTTTCCACAAGATTCCAAAGGTACAGAGTATATTGATTCTGAAATTAAGAGCCCAAAAAAATGGCTTTTTAAAGTTAACTACACGAGAATGTCCTTGTCTCTCTCACCCCTGTGTTTTGGTTCTTGCATAAGGCTACTTTCAAAGGCAGACATAGTAATGTGATCTAAGAAGCTGACATTATTTAAAAACTATCCATGACTTTCCTTCATTAAGTCTGACAGAGGAAAGAAAAAGCAGCTGAAGTACAAAATATTTGTCATCAAAGCTGCTATATAAAATATGGATGATCACTTTTGACAGGAAACATATTACGTGTGAGCACCTGTGACAGATCATTATGAATAGATTCGCTTGACAGAGAAAACATTACGTGCAACTGCTCAGAGGTCAAGCTTTGTGTGTGAGCCCTTGAGACAGGCAGTACTTTATTACCAAAAGAAGATAATTCTCTACAGCTAATATCCATCACATGGCCAATTTCCATCTCCACTTTAACTTCAGCACTATTAAATATAAAATAAAATGTACTTGTAGCCATTTTCACACTTTCTCTTTCCTTTCATTCATCCCAGATACATCCCATACAAATACTGCAGAAAAAAAAGAAAGCACATGGTTCTAAATGGAGAATCATATTGTTAGTGTTACGGAGGAAGGAACAAGTTAAAATGTGTAAGTCAAGCTCCATTTAAAGGTTGATTTCATGCCATTTTATAACACAACATGTGAAGCAAAACAAGCTTCTGTTCCTGGAAATGCAGAGAGCAAAAATCTCATTGAAAAGACAGAATTGACATTTTAAATTAAGAAAGATTTTTTTTTAATCTTAAAAGATATTAAAGGGATCCTTTTCTGATTGTCTGTTGTGCTTGACATTTCTTTGAGCCCAATATCTGTGTAATGAAACTGTGTTTCATTAGGCTTGCTTTGAATGCAAGGTAGGCCCCTATACTGGCTCAGGCAAGGAGCAAAGCAGGGACAGAAATTGGTACTGTCTGAAAGCCCAGCACTGGGCTTTGTCATTGAACCTGGGAAAAAAATTAAGGGTGGAGGGAAAATATTTGTGTCTAGAAAATAAGGGAGCATGCTGGAACAAAGGCATCTCCAAGCTCTGGCTGACAACCCCATTCTCGTTACCTCTCAGCCTCCTCCCTCTCCGGTTCAGGGCCAGGTGCTTGCCTGAGCCCTGCAACACAGAGAGCAGTGGCTGCCAGGGCCGGTCCCTCCCATCTTATGGAGGCCGAGTCAAGTGGATTTGAGAAGGAAATGGGGCAAACTCAGGCTCTGAAACACCTTTCTGCCAGGGGGAGGGAACTTATTGCTGCTGGGTACAGATCTGGCCCTTACTATTTCTCTCTTGGTGCCTGCAGATCTCAAGCACTTCAGCAATGGCACACCGTAACCACGAGGAAGCAACCCGAATTGGTGAATCTGGCCATGTTACACCTGGCGCAAGCATTGCTCCGAATTTCTATACTTACTTAAGTCAACAGTAGCAATGTGTAAGTAATGTGTATCCACCCTGAGAAATGCTTTGAGGTCTGCAGGTGAAGAAGTGCTAGGAGAGCGCAGACCACTCCTGTTAGCCACAAGTTTTAGATGTGGCAGCCAGGCAGAGAGAGGTCCAGTGCCTTGGCAGAGGGGCAGGCACTGTGGCCACATGGGCCAGGCACTGGCTGCACAAGCAGGAGGTCGGGGTTTTAGCACCGCAAATAGGTCCAAGAAATGCTCTCACGTGTAACCATTTGGCCTTTGGTGCAATCTACTTCATTATAAAGACACAGTAAAATAAAATGAAATATAAAAATTCCTCCACAACCCTCAGAACTCTTTTTTTGCGAGCTGGACTGAACGTATGCCATGAGCGGTCTGCTAGGAGCAGTGTCAGCAGTCAGAGGTGGCCCTACCAGCAGTCAAGCGATCTGTGCTCCTGTATGCAAACACTCTTTGAACACAGTGAAATCCTACACTCTCAAGGATGGAAAATACAGCATAGCAATGGGCAAAGCAAATGGTGGGAGCACAGAGACCCACAGAGAAGTTCTTACCCACCTCTTACACAAGCATCAGCCAGGCCTGCTGACTCTCATCAAATACAAAAGTATGTGAGTGCACTGGCTCGTGACTGGTTTTAGGTCCAGAATCCACCCCTCAGTTTTTCTCTCTGTAAAGCCTAACTACTACAGATCAGAGAAGACGCTAAGCTAATCTTGAACTATTCTCTTCCCCTGCCTGGCTTTAAGCTCTTTTTGGCTTGGAGGTCTTTTTTTTTTTTTTTTTTTGTGTGTGTGTGTGTGTGTGTGTGTGTGTGTGTGTGTGTGTGTGTGTGTGTGTGTGTGTGTTTGTGCAAGCTGTTTGTCCAGATATTAGTTTTCAGCCTCATTAGCGAATGAAATCACTGGGGATATTCCTTTCTCAGAATATTTTCCGAAGCCCTACTCTGGAAACAATGAGTTTTGAACTCCCTGTTAAAAATAGAAAGTTAGGGGCAAGGAGCTGAATTTGAATCTGAACTTTCAATGACAGAATGATAGGCGATTTTGACAGCACACAGCAAACAAATTCTAAAACCCGTGGCAATGAAATTTTGCACTCAGTTTTACTTTACGTATATATATGTATATTGAAACTGATGGGAAGGAAAGGAAAGGAAAGGAAAGGAAAGGAAAGGAAAGGAAAGGAAAGGAAAGGAAAGGAAAGGAAAGGAAAGGAAAGGAAAGGAAAGGAAAGGAAAGGAAAGGAAAGGAAAGGAAAGGAAAGGAAAGGAAAGGAAAGGAAAGGAAAAGAAAGGAAAGGAAAAGAAAAGAAAAGAAAAGAAAAGAAAAGAAAAGAAAAGAAAAGAAAAGAAAAGAAAAGAAAAGAAAAGAAAAGAAGAAAATACATGAGAAATGCAGGCAGGAGTATATTTTGACAGCCAGGGGAAAAGCTCGGGGTAAAAGAATATTCTTTTCCCATTTGCTGCAGCTGAGGTGCACTGTCTCACCATTAATCTTCAACTGCAAGAAATCCATTTAGAGGCTCGTTCTTGAAGTGGATGTGCTAGACAAATGAAATCCATCCGTGCTAGAGAGCTGTTGTTACTCCTGGTTTCTCAGGCTTGCGAGTGCTCACAGGAAATATTTTCACAGCAGAGTTACCCTGGAATTCAGCCTCTCCTGCATGGACCTCGCTGCAAGACCTGAGCCCTGCCTCAGCTTCACCTACCAAATGGTACCCCACAGGTACCAGCCCTGGTGATGGGGGGATTTGTGACGGGATATCCCTTGGGTTCTTGTGACAATTTATCACTCCATGAATTCATTGGCATTTGTTTTTCTCTTGCTTACTGTGAAGCAGCTGTCTGTGGCAGTGGCCTGAAAACAATACTTCATGTGAAGCAGAGTTACTCTTAATCATGTGGACCGTCCTTTAGGCAAAAGCAAACAGCATTTGGCAGTGAGGTCCTCTAATGAGAAAGTCATTAAGGAATTCAGTTTGCAAACCACAGCGTATTTCCTCATACTCTTTCTTGGACAGCATTTCTGTGTGTGCGAAATGCATTAGAAATGGAACAGACAATTGTGGGGCAAAACTACTGAACCAATGTGTAGGTAACATACAGTGCAGAGCATGGGAAAAGCCCAGGGGTGGTGGAACAGCACTGGGAGAATAAGTACACGTGGGTTTGATTAGTTTGTATTATCACTGCTAAAGAGATTGCCAGCCTGGGCTGAGATGAAACCTGAGCTCAAACTTACAGGCTAAGCTCTGCTTGATAGCTTGGCCTTAAATCACCCACAGGGAGGCAAGGGACTTGATATGCTGTGATGGGGCAGCAGCTGGGCTCTGCCGGGGAGGTAGACCCATGCACAGTAATTGCTACGTTTGATTGGCCATAAGTTTTCTGGGATGCAACAGAACCAGTGGTGATGCCTGAGGAATGTGGGCTCTCCATCCAGCCTCCCCTGGATTTACACTAGTCTGATGAAGCCTTGAAAGTAGAGGCAGCCACAAAAAGAGCAAACAGGAAAACCAGTCTAAAAGTCAACTGTTAAAGGCTTAACATTTTCTCTTCCTCTTTGTAAGTTGTGCTTCACAAACACTTTAAGATTTTTTTCTAAGAGGATGGTATCTCTTCCAGAGATTTGGCTGACTTCAACTTTACTTCAGAGTATTGCTGCCTTCTGTGGTACAGAACATGTAACAGAGAAGATCTTCAAGTGTACGCCTGTGTTTTGAAAGAAAAAGATCCCATAAGGACTGAAACATCTGCCTGGTCTGACAGAACATTTTCCTCATCCCTCAGTTCCATCTGAGGGAGAGGAAACCAACCTCTTTTGTTCACCAAGTGTCAACAGTTCTAAAGAGCAACAGAAACATGAGTATGGGACTGTCCCACAGTCTCAGGGAGTATCCGTAACAGTTTTGTAGTGGTGTCTACAAGCAAGGAGGCCCTCATCACAAATGGCCAAGATCTCACTGGTGGATGCCTCATCATTCTTAAACACGTCTGGCAAAGTGATCCTGAAAATTAAGTGCACTGGCTGCCAGAACACATTTCCCTGGAATTTAGTTAGAAAGAGCATCAACAGGCTGAAAAATCTCACCAGGGGTGCAGAGTTTTATGCAGTTTCCTAGCATCTTCAGTGCAACAGAAATGAGCCACAGCAACCACAAATGGCTCCTTCTCATTCCAGAGAGTTTTGTAAATAAACTGAAAAATTCTTTTNTTTTTTTTTTTTTCCCCACGTACTACGGAGCACCACCAAAATTTAGGGATCCAGGAAGATTAACCACTATAGGGACGAAAGAGGATTCCTAAGGCAAGTTGCCTTAAGCACCCTTGTGATTATGGAAATGGTAGGATCAGGTCATGCAATACCTTTTCACATCAAGTTCTAAATCCTATAAGCAACTACAGATTTTACTGGTAGAGCCAGCTGTAGTTATTTCCAATAACAAACCTTCAAGACTACATTATGAGTCTTCTGTAAGAATGGGAAACTGAATTACATTACCACATCCTTATTGTCTAGATAAGATCACCTGTTAGAGAAGAAGTATACCATCTATAAAGAATAGTAATAAGAGACACCTAATGGTTGTAATAACCAATGTGTCATGACACTTGCTAGACTCAGTTATATGTAAAGAAAGCATCTCTGCTGATGTGAAAAAAAGAGACGTGAGTTTGGGGAAGAGATAATACTTGCTGCATGTATATTTAGACAGTATTTTAATAGCTTAATCCTGTAAGATGACATCATGAAGATCCCCAGTTGATTTTACACTGTTTCTATGGGCACAGAACTCTAATAACTATTGTCTAAAAGTTTTCAAATGTCACTTGACTCCCGTGACTCCCAAATCTCTTCCTTACAAGAGGTGCAGACATTTATCAGGGAAAAAATCACACCGTTATATTGTACATGCTCATTCTCTGAAATATGCAGGCACATTTTCTGCCTGATACTAGCCTTCCATTTATCATTCGTGTCTTTCTCACAAAGCTCATTGGTGGTCAGGTTGTCTTGATGGCAGCAGAGCCTGTCCCCCCAGTTTACTTCTCTTGTTTTGCTACTCCAGCATAGTGGAGACTTTTATTGTTGCGTATTACACAGATGCTCGTGTACTTCCAGGCTGTATAAGGATCACTCAGCTCATACTGTCAACATTACACAACTACAGTAGCATTTGCAAGTTTCCCGTTTCCCACAGGGTCTTTTGAGACCAGAGTTTTTCTCTCAAAGTTTTGTTTCAGAAACCACAGAAAGAACAGCAGGATGTAACAGATTTTACTTTCCATGCTGGGGACTAGGGAGAAGGGTTTAGACAGCAAAAGCCTGTAATCCCATGTCAAAGTTACGATTTTTCTACTACCATGTTTACAGCGTTAAAAAATTAATAAGCCAGACAGCAAGCCAGCCCACTGCCTTGGCGTTGCTCAGATGTGCCTTTGGTCAATTACTTAATATCCTTTCAATTTTGTATATTTTCCTAAGTGGAATTGATCAAAAGTTTGTACTGAATGAACTAATATTTTCTGTGTGATGATTAAATTCATACCATGCTGAAACTAACTGGAAGCCCCAAATTATGTTGTTTGCAGTGGAACTATTCTGGATCAATGCCTGCAACCATTGACTCAGAACCTGTCTCTTTAAATTCCAGTCTCACATCAAGGTTTGGACCCAGAGCATAGATACTAAGAAATATCACACTGCTGGAAGGTCTCTAAAAATTGGTTTCTACAATGTGCAACAATAAGAAACATTGATCTCAAATTTTCCTAGAGGAAAAAGGGTAAATTCTCCAGGCTGACTGGCCTATCCATCTGTCAGTGACAGAAGATACTGTCCAAAATTCAAGTTTAAGTTAATGGTAAAAATACTTGGTCTAGTGACTGCTCTCTGCTGTAGCACTGGGTAGTGACGCATATGTTACCAATACCCATCAAATGATGACCCAACTATTTTCACCTCTATCTCATGCCACTGGGACCTCTGCCAGTTTAAAAAAATGCCAAAGGTTTCTGAATGCAAAGCATGAATGGTACGATATGAAATCAAATTCTGCTGTGATAGAAAACAGACAAGAGGCTTCACCACCAGCCAGCTCAGACTCTCTGGCTGCTGTCCTGGCCCACCAAAGTCAACAGCAAAACTCCTCTTAAGAAAAGGAGGAGAGTATCTCACTCATTTGTTAATCAACAACTGTAGGGTAGCCCATGGTTCGGAGCACCCTTATCTGATTTTTAAAGATCAATGTGATTAGATGGCCTGTTTTGAGTGGGATTAAGTTATAGGTTGGGTGAGATTTAAGTAGGCGTCTGATTCCTGACGAACTGACTCAGTTCAACAGCTCCGTGCGCCTGGCCCTCCTTGTGAAGTAAATACGAATGGCACGTAGTTAGGGCTTGTTTCATCACCCTTTGTGTCTTCTGCCCTTCCTTTGAAGTCTGAGCCTCCCCCCTCCCAACCGCCTTCACTGCCTCACACGCTGGCCCACATGAAAGAAATTTCGCACTCACACCAAGCATCCTTCACTTCCCTAAGACCGTAAGCATCGCGGCACTGATACGTAGCAGGCAGCTTGCAGTCAAGCTAGAGTCATGCTGGAAAGTATTTGAGGGGAATTACTGGGGCGCTGGTGATGAAACCAAGGCTAACATCCACTTCGTGCATAAGCAGGGACACAATTCATTTGTCACGTGGCGGTGCACCACCACTTCTTGAGGTTTTGCGCACCCATCTGCTCCGCTGAGCGCAAGAGAAAATGAATTAAAGCTGCTTTTTTAAAATATTATTTAAGTGTAGCATCTGTAGAAGTATTTTCTTCATCCCAAAGCCAATTAACGGCATAATGCTGACACATCAAACTTCCCAGACAGTTAAGTCAATCAAAACCTTATGCACAGGCTGCATTTGAAAACAGAAAGGGCAAATGGCGGCGGTTGCTGGCAACTGCCGGAGCCCGGGCAGGCACAGGGCCAGCGCAGGCCTCATCGCTCATTGTGACCTCAGCGGCCAATAAGCCAATCAAGCACAGCCTTCCCCCGCGGCTAGTTTGCATGCAGCGATCCTATTGGGTGCTGTGGTGGCTGGAGGAGGCCTGGGTGGAGGCCAAGGCCCTGTCCCCTTGCTGCCAGGGTGGAGGGCCTGGAGAGGACGCCCAGCACTGGGTGTTTGGGTCAGGTGGCCGAAGGACACGCACCTTTTGCTCTGATGATGATCTTTTGCCCCTACGGATCAAACCTGGAGCAGAGGATGGGAAAGCTGTTTCACAAGGATTTTCGAAAGCGGGATTCATGCAAAATTGACATAAGAAGCAAAAACTATGAAATATTCCCTTAAAAAAAAATCTATTCACTTTGTTGGAAATATCTGGTTTCACTAATTTTTTACAGCATTCATATTACATACAATAAATCCAACTGAAGTAGTCAGGATGAAAAAATAATTCAGAGCAAAATCTCAAAATGTCAGTTCCAGAAGATATTAGAGCTCCCCCCCCACCTTTTTTTTTTTTTCTGTATTATGCAAAATGCTTCTTTTTTTGTTCTGAAACAAAATTCTGTGTTTTATATATTTATTTATAATATTTGTGTTTTTACAGAGTGGAATGTTCAAGAGGAATGTTTTTCAGTAAATGATTCTCCAAGTGGCTTTAATTTGAAATAATAATAATAATAACTTAAAGGTGGTATGGATTGGTAGGATATAACATTTTAATTTAAAAGAAAAAGGAAATTCTAAAGAAAAAAAAAATTAAACTGGGGCCACCTATTGACAAGAATAGGTAAAGAAAAACAAATAAAAAGGTACACAATTGTATATAAAACCAATAATTAAATATCTAGAAAATTTAGGGTTAGCATTATGAGTCTTATTTGGCATTTTAAAGTAAGAATTATAAAATCAAAGTTTTTTAAACTAATGTTTTTTCTACAACAGGGAAAAAAAATACAGAAAAAAAAAAGACAAACACAAAACCCTTGTATCTTTAAAACCAGTTTAACCTAAACCAAAGATAAAAACATTTGAAAAGATTAATGGTTAGTCTGTGAGTTATAGCTTCTATGTGTGGCTGGTTTTTATTTGTCTGATATATTATTTAATATTGCTGATGGACAGCAAATGTGATATCCAACACTTTTTATGTACAATTGAACAAATGGTCTTAAAAATACACTTTTACTAAAGTATTTCACCAATAACAATAGTATGTGTCACATAATTTAGCTGAATCAGAGCAGCATGCCGAGGGTGCATGTTAACCTTACACTGCACGAGTAAGTACAAATTTGTGAAACACCTCTTCCTACCCAACGTGCTTCACAATGAAATGATCCATTTGCTGAGATGGCTGCTTTTTCAGGTGTCAGATGCCTTAGCCAGCTTGCAAAATGTTCTTGGACACTTTGCAACAGTGCAGCGTTGAAGAACATTTTTCGAATAACTATAGTAATGATGAAGAAAGGACTATTCTGTTCTGTTTTGTCATTCTGTAAAATAATTAGATGCAGAATAAATGAGAGAAATAGAAACCATTGCTGCAAATAGAACTGTCTAACAGAAGTTATACCAACAATTAGTTAGGCTTCAGTGAAAACCAAACATCCCCCAGATATTAGGAAAAAAACATGAAATCACAGCAGTTACTTTTAAAGCATCCAATACNAAGCAAGTGAAGCTATTTGCTCTTACGGAGAGGTAGCAGCTCCCCAAAAGTGCACTCCGCTGGTGACAGAATTCACTACAAGCCAAACTGTGCGTATAGGGGATGCTGTCCTGGGGCAGAGTGATGGACCAAGTTATCAGCCAGTAATCTGTAGACCACCAGAGGTCTGCATCATTTTAGATACTGAAAAAAATGATTGTGATGGTATCGGTTCCCAATGCCAAAAGAAACTTACATACATTCCAGTACAGAAAAAAAATGAAACAAACATTGTGGAAGAAAATAAAAGCAATGGCTAAACTTTCAACATCTGGCTACTTTGTATTTCCCTGTACCTAAAGACCCTCTAAGAGCACCACAGAGTTTTGTTCTTTTTGGAGAAAGCTAGGGATTCTTGTATTTGAAGGTTGATGAAGTTGCCTTCATATGGTTTCTTTCAGAAATATTTTCTATTTTCTAGCACTGGAAAGTTGAAAGTATTAGCATCAACATTTTCAACTCCGAGGCCTTTGAGGAGACAGCTCATGACCCACTTCATTCCTGAATACATAGCCTGATTTTCAGCATGCCTGTGTAAGATGCAAATGGTCGGCAGTCTGAAAATGCAGCTGTTTATTTAGGAGGCTAATCAAAGGGTTGTTGCTTCACTTCTAGAGCCAAACTTAAAAGTTTTGGCCTTGCCATCTGTGGGCTTCAATTTCTTCAGCTGCAAAGGAGAAATGATACCTATCTCTTAGGAGTGTCAAGGTGTTTAATTCATGGATGTTTACAATATGTTCTCAGCTTTGGCTGAAATTTCTGGCTTCTTACTTTGCACACGCAAGCCTTCATGTGTGACTCTGTTCTTGGCACTGCATTCATCCTTGCTTTGTATGAGATTCTCATACACATCAGATTGTTACGAAAACAACTACTGAGTCATGGGTGCAAGTGTGGTAACAATTTATTCTAGTCACTTGTATGACGTTTCCAAGCACAGATTTCAAAGGCAGATTGAGAGAAGTTGGGAAGTCATTTCTTTTAACTTTCTGATTTCTGCTCTGTGACTGAGATTAGATTATTGGAAAACATGCTATTAGCGCTGGCTTGTGGCCAAAGGGTCTGCTTTCCATTCTGCAAGGGGTGCTGTACTTGCTGTAAATGAAGGAAAAGAGCTGGTTAAGTTACTCCAGCAAGGAATGTTCCCTTTGGGAATTGTCCACAGCAAACTAGAACTGTGGTTGGTGAGCAAAGAGCAACAAAGAGAAGAAAAATAACAAAAAAGGTCAGAAATTTCAGGGAAATAAAAGGCCCTTTTTCTTCTCTATACTGAGCACCAAGTTAACAAGATTTAATGTTTGTTGATCTGTTTTATGCTACTTTCTGCATACCCAGACCCAACTGAATAAGAACCTAAACAATTACCCTGTAAGCCCATGCTTAAATTCCTCCTCAATCAAAAATGCACATCAGCATATGGTTACCTTCACACATGTGTTACAGACCCCTTGACTTCAATTACACTTAAATACCTGATTAAAATTAAGGACATGTTCTTGAATAGAGGCTCTTGTGCTTGGAGCAAATACATATCTTCCTGAAGTAGGCAAAAGCCTGACTCTTAACACACTAACCCAAACTTTGGAAATAATGCCTTGAACTTCTCATCCTTTAAATAATTCAAAGATTAAACTACGTTTTATTTTTTTTAACTTTTCTATATCTATTTCCAGATAATTTCATAGTAAAGAACAAAAAGCTCCAAATATTTGCAACATGACTATGTTTTCATTGTGCTCCAGAGGAGCAAGAACATTATTCTTTTCTCTTTTCTTTAACAGACTTAAAAAAAAAAAAACAAAAAAACTCTTCCCTAATTCTACAGAGAAAAGCATGGCTATGTGAATTTGAAATGCTTATGAGAAGGGTTTGGTAATATTTTAATTTATTAACTCTCTAAAATTAAGCAGCTCTTTAACAGCTTGTATTTGGAAAAGAAAGGGAATACACTTTCTGTCCGATAACTACCATAGCCAGTCTGAACTGACAAATTTGGGGAACCTCTAGAGCTGTTGGGCTCTTACCAGAAAACCCAACTGTGTTGCTATCGGCCTCTTTCTGCTTTATATTACGTCGGAGAGATGTGGCTGTCCCAATGCCCATGATTAAGCAATAGTTCAGTACTGGGGATTCAGAGGGGCCAGTGAATCACCTCTCTGCCGTTTTCTTCCTCTGAAGATCTTTAATCTTTGAAATATCTTGATGGTACATAGTGGCTGAGAGCTGCTGGAGACAGGGCACAGCCATTAGGCAAATTGCACTGGCATGTCTGCTTTCAGCCCACGTCTTCATGGTCTTCACTTACATCAGGAATTGCTTGGTCACATCAGAGGAAAAACTCTGTGGTAGACCTGATTCTGCCCCAATTCTTTCTTCTGTTATGATTTTATAAGCAATGAACAGCTCTATGAAAGTTTAACACCAATAGAGTTATACTGGCATAAAACAGGCATGAGAGCAGATACATTAGAGCCTCAGTCATGCCTGCTTTAGAGGTAAAAAGCACAGTAAAATGTGTCTAGATCAGTGGAGTTTTTCCTCCAAAACCAGCCTCACCTGAGGTGAACTCCAGAACAGCACCTCTTTCTCTAGGTGGAAAAAGCAATCAGTCTGTAATTAGGAGTTCCCCCTAAAATATCTGATGCTATAAAGCTACTTGCTATTGGAAGTAAGATACAGATCAGGGGTTGGAAATGGGAACCAGTGAGTCTCGACCATATTACCCAAGACCAGTTCAGAAAACCTTGGAAGTTAATCATTGCAGTGGTCTCAGGGGAGGCAGTATAATCTCAGTCATATGTGTGCTTCAAATAAGAGGTCAGACATCTTTCCAGAAGTATACTGTAGCTCACCCATAAATTATTGTGCCTGAGAAAGGAACCATTGAGTGGGTCCTAGAGATTTTGCTAGGCAGGCGGTCGTGTTACCCTCTCCCAGCAGGCCCTTGGCCTTAAAACCCACAGGATCTCTCAGGTAACACAGTCAGCAATGCAGTGCGGTCGCGACAAGTGACAGCATCACTGCTGTGCTCTCAGGAGTGCAGTTCTGCCTGTCTGAGGAGCACCTTCAGGCATCCCTCACTGCTGTGTCCCTGGCTGGGGGCTGCTTGCGCTGACGACTCAATGGTGTTAGCATTTTGTCTTTAGATAGCATCAGCAATATCATCGTTTTCTTACTCACAGTGAGTTGTATTATGGTCATCAATCTGATTTTGATGGCATAGAAAAAGAGAATGAAATAATTGTGGATAAAAGCAAATAAAAATGCCATACTTTTAATATAGGGTGATGATCCAATATTTTCTTTGTGATTTGAGAACTACTTGCTTCACAGGAGTTTTCAGAAATAAAATAAACTTCAGTTTCCTTAAAACAAACTCCACATTGTTGCCTTATGAACAAAATTGGATTTTTATGTCTCATAAGGTTTCAATGTAGCATATCTGCTGGATGAGGCATCAGTGTAAGCAAACAGATGGTAGAAGACTTGTTGATTTTACCACAATATATTTGTGCAGGATAGAGAAGGAGAGAATCTCAAGAAAGTATCCTTTTGATTTCACTTAATTTTCTTTTACTGTGTCTTAGCCACTTGTCTAATGCAGTTTAACATTCATATGGAATTACTGACAAAACAAAAGAAAATGAACAGTACCTTTTCATTTTTCAAAGCCTAAACATTTATCTAAAATTCTTCAACAGTATGGTCTCTTCCTCAGTTTGTTTATTCTTTGTATCTGAGAAATTTAAGAAAGCACTGATAAATTAGTATTTTAAAGAGGATGTAAAAATGGAATGTTGTTTCATGTGTAAATGGAATGAAATGATGAAATACCCCTCCTCTTTCAAAAAGCAGAAGGAATAACAAGTCAAGTTATTCACTGCTCCTGTCTTGTCTGAACTACACCATACATTCCACTTGGTTTCTTCAAACTAGCATCTCTGAGGAATGTTTAAGGTGCTGTCTTATATAGAACTTGGAGACAGCATATCTGTGAGCAAAAGAAAAATGAACTTTATTATTATAACCTCTCTTTTTCCACCTTTCTTTCATCCCCAGCAAGCTGGGGCTCCTGCTCTGGAAGTGTAAAGCTGGACCCCACCTCTCGCTGACCCTGGGGCAGTCATTCACATCTGGGCTAAGTGTCTGTAAAATGCTTCTATTCTCAGTCACTGGTTTCACACTCAAATTGCATGTGCTTGTGCTGTGACCAACCCTATGGTAATGGAATAGCAAATTTTGAGAAACCGTGTTCATCATGATCATAACATCATAAGATAAGCGGGAATGGCCCACAGCATCACAAACTAAAGGGAGGTGGTATCCCAACAATTCCCCTGAAACGACGTATAATTAAAATGTCTGCTGCCCTTGAACATTCAAGCATGACTCTAAAGTAGAAATTAGGATTTCTGGAGGTTCAGTTTCCTTTTAACTACATTGTAACACCTATGCAAGATTTTTGTCCAGTTTTAAAAATCAAAGTGCCTGCACTTAGGGACCCATACTGGGATTCACCTTCCCTTTTTGTGGCTCTGAAGATTCAGATATCCATGACTGACCCAGCAGTCCAATCTCCTCACGAGTCAACATGGGTCTTGTTGGGTTTAACTCTTCTATGGACGGAGAGAGGGAGATCCTCTGGGCTTGGGGACACCAGGCTTTGTAGTCACTGGAGGCAATATACGTTTCTAGGGCTCAGTCCATCTGAACTATCTTAAACCTCTACCCAGGGATGAGATTGCCCAGGAACTGCCATTTTATGTCCAATGACTAGCTTGGTTGTTGGTGTTTATGCTTTCAGTGCCTGCAGTCAAGGGAGATGATCAAATTAGTTATTTATTTGGGTCAAATTGTCACAGTCCTATCAACATCAACAAAGCCCTGCCAAAGTATCCAGTGGAAGATTTGTTCTTTGGTTACTGAAGAGGTACGACCACCTGGACTTCAGCAAGAGTTGTAAGTGATCTGTGTCTTTAAATGAGATCACTACTGTTGGCTAGTCTTAGAAAAGAATTTCTCTGTCTCCTTTTTGCTTTTTGTAAAATGATGGCAAATGCCTATTGAAAACCTGTGAAGAGGATAAATATGAAAAATGAACTGATATTTGTACTGATTTTGAAAGGTGCATTCTTACTGCTGCTTCTTATTGTTATTATTATAAGGAGAATGTTTACAGAACTGCTGGTGCTAGTGAAGATGTTTGTGTTACTAAGCTCAACCCCTAAATTAATTTGACCATGCTATTAAAAATCTTGCTGTCTGTAATTGTAAGAAAGATTCTGGATCATCTTGATCCAACATTATCAACGTGTCAGAAAAGAAGCTATTTCTCCAGACAGAAATTCAAAAATTGTCCCCGTTTTCAGATCAACTGTTGTTTAGGGGAGTTTTGTGCAGAGCAACTCCATTTGCTTTCAGCTATCCAAGCCCACTAGCTTAGAAACACTCCTTACTAATGTTCCTCTTCCTTGAACAGACTGTCTAGTCTGCCCTTCTGTAGCTTTTCCAGGGCATGAGCACTGATTCTGTCTGACTTCCTGAAGCTCCCACATATGCACACATGGAGGTACAGAAGAAGATAATTCCCCTTATCTCCTACCTGGCATTCATCACCCTTGCCACTGTCAAGAAACTCAAAACAACTTCCATTGCTCTCTCCTCCCACTAGCTACTGGCTCTAGAGATGGAAGAGTGTCAGCACTTGGAAGCCTATAAACAAGTTCAGAAAGACCAAGGCCCAAACAAGGCTATATGGCTTTCTGTCTCCTGGTTTTGGACATGAATGATGGCCAGTGATGGTGAAAGGCCAGAGCTCCCACCAAGACCCAGTCTGTAGCAGTCATTCTCTGGCAAATGGCTACTGACATCAGCTAAATGTCAGAGATGGCCCTGCCTCAGCAGCACCTCGAAAAATGCACTGCACCCACTGGAGTCAGGTACATCACCACCTATGCTTCAAGTACGTCTCACGCTTGGGAACCAGTACTAACAACACGTTGCTTCATTTGTTCTGGGTACTAGTTGACAACACAGAGAGGAAGCTGGAGCAGACATCACCCTCCTCATCAGTCTAGACATCAGCCCAACATCTGAACTAGTGAGGAGGGTGTTAATTATTTCTTTTGCCACCTCCCATTCTGTTTAACTTGCTGAGGCTTGCTTCAGGTCATCACAAGCATTGTATCTTCTCCTTTTCTTTCTGTGGGCAACCTGCAGGATCAATCTTTACCTTAACAAGTTTCATCCTTCTTCCCTGCTGTGACACTGAAGCCTGTGGTTCCATAAGCCACAGCAATAAGTGATGGGAGCATCCAATGACCCAGCATGTTCCTGCTCAGCAGCTCTCGGCCAACTTTATATATGATGAATATTTGGCAGCTCAACTGGTGGCTAGTGGCTTGTGGCACCACGTTGGGCTGCCATGAGACAGGCATCAGGCATGAAATGACTGCAACAACACCACTCCAAATGCTGGGCTGCTGCAGCAAAATTGTGATAAAAAATGACACAAGCAGATGCCAAAAAGGAAGAAGTGAAAGGAAAGGGTGAACTGTGCCGTAGCATGAAAACATCCGTCTTAACCGACTCCTTGGCTTCATGGAGTTGCAAGAAGCAAGTGAAGCTTTTTGCTCTTACAGAGAGGTAGCAGCTCCCCAAAAGTGCACTCCGCTGGTGACAGAATTCACTACAAGCCAAACTGTGCATATAGGGGATGCTGTCCTGGGGCAGAGTGATGGACCAAGTTATCAGCCAGTAATCTGTAGACCACCAGAGATCTGCATCATTTTAGATACTGAAAAAAATGGCTGCAGTGGTATCAGTTCCCAATGCCAAAACAAACTTCCCTACTTTCCAGTACAGAAATGTATATATATATATATATATCTGCTATTCACTGAGTCCACTGGAAAGTAACTTCTGCCGGCATTACTTCTTAAGTATCTTGTTGTCAGGCCAGGAACACTGTTAGTGTTCATTCCTTCCCTGCTACCAATATCACACTGCACAGTGAACACTTCAGACACTGTACCGTCAGAAGAATTTTAGAATATGATAAAGTTACAAATTCCGCCAGAGCAGTGCTTGTCTTTTCGCCTTTAACATATGACAATACTGCAAAGCCTTTCCTCGATTAAAGTAGGCTTCAGGAAGGCTTGGAGTTGTATTTATTCTTTTGTTGGCGGTGGTGGTTTGTTTTGTTTTGTTTTGATTTGTTTTGTTTTTAATGTATTTTTTCAGGGGCAGACCACAGAAAGGCAAAAAGTCCAAACTAGGGCTTTGAGTACTTTTGCAGCCTGATACAGATCAGTTAAAATACATCAGTTAGGATACTTCCTTAGCGTACTCTTCCCGTTGCTGTCTAGAAGATTTGCAAGCATGGTGCACACATTACAGAATGCTGTCTCCGCACTGATTATTTATAATGATAACACACTGACGCTCAAATTACACTGTGTTCTGCCTGCTGCCTTCTGTCTTATCCTTCTCTACAAGCAGCCCAGAGGTAGGACATTCATATGAGTTTGTAAAGCGCCTATTGCTGCAAACGTTAATAAGAGCTATCACTTAGGAGCAGTTACTTACACTTTGTTTAATCTCTAATGGATTCTTCTAAATATTTACAGTAGAACAGTTGTCAGACCAAATGCTGGAAATTACTGGCATCTTCCCAGAAGCCAAAAAGGAAAGAGAAAAGAAAAGAAACACACTCATTGCATTCTTCTGTGGGGTTTTAGCAAGTCAGGGTCTGCATTCTGTAACATGGTGGCACTGAGCACAGGTACCTCAGGACAGTTGTGCACACACCAGCCTCGACCACCACCACTGTGCTTCAGCTGCATAAATCTGCCTTTACTCTTGCTAATCTTGAGGGAAGTGACTGTTTGCTTTGCAGACCCTGAAGTAAATAAACTGTCTGAAAGGACAGTGTCTGCTGCAAGAGATGGAGGATCTCCGAAATGTTTGGGGTGTTGGGATAGGGCAAGATGCCGTTTGCTGTTGTTTGTGTTGCACACCACACATGGGGAGTATCTTGGCTGTTAGATCTGGAGCCTGCAACACTCCCCCATCGTTGTGGTTCCCGAGCACAGGCTGACTGTAGGCTTACAGACTGTGCCTGAAAATAAAGCCCTTGAGGTCGAAGGCAAGCTCTCTGTGGGCTTTGCCCCCACAGCCTCTGAAGCTGCTTTGACTCTAATGTGCAAGATGTGTGTGAAGGAGGGACAAGAGGACAGGGCAGCAGTGAGAGCGTGTGGCTCCTGGGAGGGACCCATGTGCCAGACAAGTGACCGACACATGGGGCCCTAGGCAGGCAGGGAGGAAGGGAGGCAGGAGGAGGGGACGGTGGCTGCATCGCTGCTGTACAGCTGGCAGAAGTGCCAGTGTGTTGGAGGTGGACCTGAAACTGGAGGCACTTGTGCGGCTCTTCATCTCCCACTGTGCATGGTAGGTCACTAAAAGGCTCTAAGGGTTGTTGTCTTGCTTTGGAAAAAATTCCATTGAGTTTAAAATGAGAGCTTTGCCTGAATAAGGATCTGCAAATTTGTCCAGATATAGAAGTTTTCTGTAGTATTTGCTATTGTAAGGGCCTGCCCTAATTTTGAGATGTGTGTGTGTGTGTGTGAATGTGTGTGTGAATGCATGTGCGAGAGGGAGAGAAATCTCACTGCCTAAAACGGTTCTGCCAAGATAAACTTTGGAGCATTTTATAAATTAACTCTGCTCTATGTGTTTATTTTTCTTTTGGAGATTCTAAAAGGAGACTGTTCAACTCATCTTATTAGGGGCAGCATACTTTTTTAAAGAGAAAAATAAGTTCCTACTCTGCACTGGAAAGTATTTGCTATTTTCAGCTAAAAGTATTCTTTCCTTCTGACCCGGCATATTAGATAAGATTTATATTTCTGACCTGACATTAGGTAGTTAAGATTTATTCTTTTATATTAACTTTACTGAGCTTGCAAGCTATTCATTTACAGCACAGGGAATATATTTATGGCAGAAGCAAAGAAAGTTCACTACAAAGTAGTAAAATATGTTATTAGGAGTGTCCCGTAGACTGATGAAAATTGTGAGTACCCTTGCAGCTGGCTCCCTTCTGGCTCTTTTTTCCTTCTTTGTTATTTCAACTTTAAAACTTGAATTTGAAGTCAGTTTCAATGGTGAATAACTTAAAAGAGTCCAGATGATTCTAATATATCCACATATATATATGTATGTATACTCTGTGATTGAGAGGTGCAGCGAAGGGGATAACAAGTGACTTGAATTCTCTCCGCGTTCTGCTGGCAATGACCCAGGCATAAGGAACATTGGACCTCGCTCTCTTGCCAGTATAAATCAGGAGTAACTCCACTGAGGTATGAAGCTGGTGTGTGAGTGAGAGCTGAATCAGATCTATGGCTTTCCTCTGTCCAAAGGTGTGGGCCCAGGCAATCTGTTAATGTCCAATTTACTTAAAGAGGAGAACCGCAGACTATGATGGAAACCTGGAAGCACTTCAAGCCTCTATAGACAGAGGCCTCCTATTGAAATCAGTGACAAAGCCTCCCATTAACTTCAATAAGAGCAGAATTAGGCCCTAAAATGGCTGGAAGCCAAGGAACTGGATGGCTCATGAAATAGGTAATAGGAGCTGATGACTTTCACCAATAAATCACCAATGCAAACCTGGCTGTGCTTGGTTTAGACTCAAAATTGTTTTCATCTGATGTTTGTTTGAAACTGCCCACGTTGTAAAACCTTCAGGAAGAACTGGCAGTCATGATAGCTGTCTCAGCAAGAGGCCGACAGCTGGACGGGGTGTGGTATCTCTTCCATCCCCACGTCATCAGAGGGAGTCCATCTTAAAGAGAACTGAGAAGCACTGGCCCGCCCATACAGAGAGCAGTGCTTGGGTTCTGTCATTAACCAGAGGTTTTCGATTTCAGAAACTGTCAGACTAACTCTGTAAATCCACTTAGACTGAATATATAGGGGGTGGGGGTTACTGTAGCAAGCCAAGAGGAGGAGGAGATATTTCCATTTGTAGACATTATTCAACTGCTGTCACAAGAGAGAAAGAATAGAGATGTGCAGAGCTTTGAGGAATTCAATGTGTTGAAGAAAGGGCTTGGCATACGGAAAGTTAGGACAATCAGGCATTACGAAAGCTAGGAATTGCTTATAGTGCAATGCGTTGCAGTTCAGCTGATGAACTCCACTGCCGATCCCTTCTGTGACACCACACCACTCTGCAGCTGAGAAGGATTTTGTAAGAATCCTACTAAACTGGGACCAGTTGTTCAGATATCTGAGCATTTAGCGGCACGCCCTGACAAAGTTTTGGGGAAATGCAAAACATTATAGGGAGGACTTTCCTCCCTCCTTCCCCCAGCCATTTTTGCAACTGGTGAACTTTTTCTGCTTCTCCCTGAAGGGTCCTGTCCTGCTTCTTGGAGAGCAGTAGACAAACTGGGTGAATATTTTGGTACCTGTGCTTGGTCAAACAGCCCTAGCCATGTCTGATGTCAGCTGGCGCATTCACAATAGTTCACCACTTTCCAAATGGCACTCTTCATGCTCTTGCATTTGACAGCCCTCAGGGCTATGTACTTTATTACAGAATGCAAGCTTTTCCAGCTCCCTCCTTACTTCTACCAGGCCATGTTTGACAACTGCTCCAAGGATTCGCATCTTTCTGTATACGCAAAGATTCATAGCTTATTTTTACAATGTGGCTTTGTAAATCAAAGAGGCCATTCACTGCTTCTTTTTTCTCACCCAGAAACCCACTGCTATCATCAAGTCATCACACCACAGCTCAAGGGCATCCGTTCTCTTTCCACCATTTCTCCTCAAAACCCTGGCCTCAGAACCACGAGTTGCAATAACTTGTGGCTTGGCATCAAAAGTATGCTGAGGGGGAAATTTGCTTATAGGTACTAACTGGGAGTGAGGATAAGGGAACACTAAGGGAGAGTTCCTTTTGGGTGACGCTAAGGAAGAACAGGAATTGATACAGTGATGGCAATATTTCAGAAAGTTATTTTAAAAAATCATATGAGAAAGTGTACATTATCATATATCCTGCATAACATTGTCGCATGTTAATTCTGGTCTGCCTACTCTGGTTCACTGCATTCACCTGCTAGTTCTTGTTTCCAGTAGGCTTGGGTTGGATCCAGGCACATTATAGATAGTGAGGAGGACATGGAGCATGTCTGTATTATATCAGGCAGGCTAAGGGAGCTGATCTAGAGTTCCTCTACCCCTTGACACTTCTAAAAATGCAGCACTTTGAGTCTATCCCTGTGCTTACTCTTTTAGCTAGCCACTATCCATGCTAGTGTGGCTTGGTGTATGTTCTCATTCTCTGAACTACTTCAGTCACTACTTTGAGAAGTAGTGCCGAAGTTCATAGATATAGAAACACAAGGAAGCAGGAAGCTTGGTAACTGTAACTGAGGAGATAACACAGGAGGAGAAAGCTGGACAGGGTGAAAAAGTACAGCATGGGGAAAACGGTGAAAGTATCCCTCCCACACTTTCAAATGGCAAATCGCAGCTGTTCTTTGACAAAAGAGAGTGGAATAGCCTCACGACCCTTACCAGCACCTCATGAAGAGAAGTGTGATTGCATTGATGCTCTTTTTCTTGATGAGTGAGAACAAAAATCCCCCACCAACTATCATGTTTTTTTTTTTTTTTAATAGCCTGTATAAACATTTAGGCTGGATTCTGAGGATATGCAAATTTTATGTTGGCAGAGCTCTGCGAGTTATTTGCTTCCTGACACAAGTTTTAACTAGAAGCAGAATCAATCCGTTAACCTTTAGGAGATGTTTATTCTGCCTAAACCAACTCCCAGTAAAAACAATGCTGAGACTCTAATTGAAAACCTCGTGTTAACCTGACGTGTCTTATGATCATGGTATTTCTGTTCCCTAATAAATGATATGAAAATGAACACTCCCTGATGTTCCCCCATACACAGACACATGGACATACCCCCTGATAACGTTAGCAGCAGTGCTGCTGAGTTATCACGAGGGAACATGGAGATCCTTCTTCTCCAACACCACTGATTTCCCCTGCCCAGAGTCCATCCAAAGAAACATTGTTTTTCTCCTCACTGACTAAAATTTCCAAACTGGTGATAGATGCCTCATGAAAAGCCAGAAAGGTTTCACCAGTAAACAACCAAAAAAGGAAGGATCCATTTATCTTTCTGGTGTAGTTTTAAGCATGCCAGACTAAACAGAAAGAGAAGAGGGTCCCCTAACAAGCTTCTCATGCAATTTTAGTTTTAATTTAGTATTTGATTTAAACTATGCAGCTAATGATTCTGTTTTCCGTGACCAAACAGACCATAAAAACAGTGGGAGAAGAGGTGGAGTTTTCAGACAGACCAAAGAGTTTTGAAACAAAACTTCTCATGTCTGGGGTTATCTATCCTTTTCACCTATGTTTTAAGATTGATTTCAAAGTGTGAATACTTTAAGAACATGTGAAGACCTTTAATTCTTGCTCGTGTCTATGTGAATTTGCATGCATATATGTATGTCAATTGTGTATATAGATAAAGGTAGGAAGGTGTAGGGAAGAAGGGAGAAAGACACAGCTGACTAAATATATAGGCATCTATATATTTTCAATCAAGATTATGAATTTTGGTAATACTTTGTGAGTGGTTTTAAACACTATCCTGTATTTTTGGTAGGTTTATAGTTTTCTGACGCTTCTGTCAAGTGATGTCTATATATGATGGTCAAAAAGATGTTTTCAGGAGATCATAGGCAAACACTGTGTAAAGGGGTTTTTCCAGCTCAAGGATGACAGCTGTAGTGATTCTAGGGGATGAAATACATAAAAGAGAGAATTGGGAGCCAGTGAGCATGAGACAGAAGATTCTTCTCCCGAATAAGCTCTCCTATATGCAATACTGCGGCTGATCTTTTTTGGACAAGATGCGTCCAAAGTGTCTGCTTCCCCCAGATGAAAAACACAGGCCCTTTTTGGTGCACACAACAGTAACCACAGGGAACCAGGATGGAAGACTCAACCGAGAAGTTCCAGAGATGAATAACTTATTTTTCAACAAATTATGCAAGGCTTCAGAAAGGATTATGGACTGACTTTTGTAATGTTCAGTGGTCTTTTAGTGGTAGCTATGGTTGGAATCCTCCTTTTTTACATAATCAGTAAAGCTGTGAAATGCAAGAGAAGTCAACTCTTTTGATTAATCTATTTTATCTGGACTCAGCTGTGATTTACACAGAGGAAGAAATGAACTTCTCTGCTCACTGGTTAGCTGGGAAATTATGTGATTTCAGAAAGAAGTGAATAGCTGCCTGTCTTCATCTTGGAAGCGTACAGTCTACAGTTTCCTTTGTGGCCAGCCAGATCCTGGCAAACAGGACTACGACCCCCCCCAACTCACATTGCTCCACGCCCAGCACTTCTAACCTCCATAAAGCTTGGGAAGACTTGTGTTCATCAGAGTATCTAGCCACAGGACACAGATAAATTCCAAAAGAAAGCTTATGTGAAATCTCCTCCATAATTTTCTTGTCAATTGAGCCCACTTTGACCTTTAAGAGACCACATAACCATAAAACATGTCACCATTTGTTACATTATTTCTTTAAATATTCTTAATTCAGAGTTAGTGATGTAACAGCTTATGTGTTCTAAGACATACATTTGAAAGAAGCTGGGGATTTAAAGCATGATTAATATCTCAGTGAATCACTCAGATGAAAGGACATGGTACCCATTAGTGGAAGAGAATCAGCATTCTCAAATCATGTGATTTTTGTAGGTTGTTAGCAGAAATAAATGATACAAACAGAGAAAGGAAAATATTTTTGTCCACAATCTGTCTCGGGGAATTTGTTTTTGTATTTACCCATTACTCACAGTAACTTTGGTCTTTTCTTAGAAAATAATACATGACCTAAGCAGCCATATGGATGTCCTCTTGCTGATACTCACTCACACCTGAATCCTACCGATAACTTCTTACATGACTGAAGCTTACCCTCAATGGATAATTTACACTGGTTTATCCGTAAAACTAGGGTCTTGGGCTTAAAAATACTTGCCCAGGATGTAGCACAAGTTATATATTTTATGCTCTCATACAGAATTCCACATTCAGTTGTAATACAACCTCAACTCTGAAACTCATTAATTGCTCAACTCTTCATAAAATAGAAACCTAAAAGATAAGCGAGTAACTTCATTTTGGACTGCAAAACAAAACCTATTTCTTTGCAAAATACAAAATTGTGTAATTTATTTACCTTTCCTGCCATTAAGATCTTGTCTATTAGGTTTTACGACATCTGTGGACACTATGCCCAGTGCAAGGAGGCCTCATCTTAGTTGATTATTTTCAGTGCTGTGTTATACTAAAACTTTCTGGAATCTTCATCCATCTCCATGTATTTGCTAAATTCATGCAATTAACATCTTCTGACTCTGACTTCATGTTAAATAAATATCCTTTGGTCCCAGTTGGTTCTACTTTGCAGGGATAATTCTTCATTCAGCAGTGTAACATAAAGTAAAATAAAAACAGCAACCCCTTATTCAATGGCATAGAAAAAGCATAGTGAAATTAATTATGAACATTCTAGGAAAAGGAAACAAGGTTATGAAACACTTGCCGACACTGGTATTTGTAATCTTTGTGAATAAGCAATCCAATAATGCAGGGCAAGTGTGCGTGGGAGGCATGCTCTGAAGAAACTGGCTGTTTTCCTCTCTCTGACCAGTTGAGCTGTTTTGAATAAAAAATGTTGTTTCTAAAGGAACCTGTAATAAATCCTGTTGGGAGTATTACATGTGCTGATAACATACGTAAACTTTGTAAACATATTAAAGTGTCAGGTTTTAGTAGCTCTGGTTCATGTGGATGTTTGTAAATGTTAGTCAAGAAAAGCAATGGAAATCTTGTTGCACCAGCTGGTTGCTCCTATGTTTCTGGTTCACGTGAGAGCTTTCTCCTCTTCCTTCCTCCATGGAACACCATTCCTCACTACACAGGGGAGATGAGGAAAAAATGCTCAAATCCTACATCTGCTGTAACTTCCCACCGAAACACTATCACCAGGAAAGGTGCTCCCTGGTGAGTTATTTGGGGAGAAGTGGGGTGGATGAGCTGGTGATTGATGGAGGATTTATGCTATTCTGAACATCACTGCTTTGTGTAGCGATGCCCTCAATTGATGCTTTGGTGAAAGTGCTGTTAGCAGCCCTGAGCAAGGCATCTAAGTTACCTTTTAGTATGTGGAAAGTGTTGGGCACCTCCAAAATGGATTGACAAAAAAGAGCACACTGAGCAAGGAATTCTTAGCTGGGGGCAGAAACTGTCTCAAATCCTGGCTATCCATGGGATTTGGTGCCCTGGCGCAGGTACCCAGCCCTGCAAGCCAGTGTGTTCTTTAACAAAGCGAAGGAGGCCTCACTCGTGCATTTTGAAACACACCATGAAGGAGCAGCAGCCTCGCTACCCTTAATGTATCCAAAACCTTAGCAGCAAAAATATTCAGCTAGGAGTTGGAAAACTAGGTTAAAGTAATTGGTCTATCTCACATGACTCTAGCCCATGTCATCTCATGTGCTTCGGTTGCACCCGTTAGCACAGGAGAGGAAAGGGTCGGTGAGCCCGTGTATGGGGCAGGCGTGTGCATGGCTATATTCCCGTGTCAACAAGCAATCGCCTGCAGCGTGGGGAGACCTGTGCTACCTTTGGAAGAAGTTTGTTTTGTTATTTTTATTATTTGTTATTCTTTGTTTATTGCCTTTTTACCCAGGGTTTCTGTAAGAGAAAATGTCAGAGTCTTTGCAGAAGAGACCTGAGCTCAGAAGTCTCCTGTGCCAGCTGAAGGCTCAGCGTTGGCAAGTTGGCATCTCATGGTAGGAACAACAAAACAGCTGAGAAATGCCTGTGCTTCAGGGGTGACCTGGCAATTAAGCAGGGCTTTGAAAGTAAGGGGCTCAGGTGTTTAAATCCTGCCCCAGACACACCTTAGGCACCTAAGTCCCATTCTTGGATCTGAGCCTCGCTGTTTCTCCCCTAGCACTTTACAGGAAGCCGCAGAAATCACACATCATTGCTATTCCAACACCCGTCAATGAGCTCCTGTTTTATTTTACAGTGCCCCAAAATCTGCTTTACCCTGCAGGAAACATCAAACATCTGAAATCCCATCTCGAACCTTTTAAGTTTAAACACGAAACATGTCAGGACGTAAAGCGGACACACAGTAAGAAGCTTGAAATGATAATGTTTATAGCAGTATGCTGCCATAGCTCTCTACAGACCCTCAGTTCAGGGTTTTACTTTCACTTAAAAATACCACTATAAGCATCCCTTTATGCTCTTCCCCGTAATTACTCTGTTGTGTGGAGCAGAAGCATCAGTGCGATGCAAGGAGCTCCATGCCATCCCTGTCAGAGGCGAGATTCCCCTTCGCACCTCTCGCCTCTCAGCTCAATCCCCATAGCTAAGTTCTTGCGCAGCAGCGCTGGAGGCGTGTAAGTTTGGTGGCTCCTTTTCTTCAGCGGGCACTATTTTTAATCACACAAGTAAATAATAATGTTTTAAAATGTGTGATCTATAGCTTATAAGCTAGAAACTGAAACACTCAAGAATGTTTATTAGTCAGCTATCGTATAACCACAGCACAATTGTTCTTTTTTTTTTTTAAGTAGCGTTGCTCATTTCACTGTTCACTACTAACAACAAAAATATAGTTAAAGTAACTGTTAATAAATCCCGTTGGATTTTATTATGACAAAGTGTCTAATAAGTAATCGTTATGCCATTGTCAGTAGTTCAATTATTTATGAAAATGTTGCAGATATTCTCTTTTTTTTTAAGAGCCAGAACATGTTTTGCATGAACATTTATTCTCTGAATATTTTTATCTGTGGCATTGTTTGTGGTAATAGCAGACAGACAGACTTTTGTATAAAAATGTATATGGTTTCAGCTGCCTTTTGTCATCTGATAAGATTGCTTTGTTCTGAATTATTTTGGTAAAAAATTGGCAAAGTGATTTTGAGTTGTTCAGAATCCAAAATTAGAAATTAGACAAAAATATTTTTTTTATTAGCCTTTACATCTCTTTCACCAGGCTTTCACAATTTTTATATTTATTTTAAGAGCAAAAGGGATAATTTATTTTAGGGGAAAAAAGTCCTTAAGAACTCCCATAGTTTTAATAGATGAGTTTTCCGAGTAGTCATGTCTATAAATGATTGAATATGAAACAATAGACAGCTTATTAATGTTAGTGGATAACAGCAATAATCAAGCCAGCACATTTGCTTTATTAACTGGAAGGGAAAATGATCAGACTAAGCAACAGATAACGAGTAAGTCTGATTTTTAAGTTCTCACTCAATTTTTGTTAATTAGGCATTAGAACTTCCATCGTCTTCAGAAAACAAAACAAAATAAAACAAAAACAAACAAACAAACAAACAAAACCACTTCACAGCAAGAAGGAACAGACTGGGGCTTTGCAAAGGCTTGATACACTGATAACAAGCTTAAAAGAACAAATTCGTCTCAGCGTTAACTGTATTGACTTCAGTTGGCTCAGTAGGTGAAAGTAGTAAAATAGCTGTTCTTTTCATATGCTTAAGAAGGAGACTGCCTCCCAAGCAGATGATATATCATACTTTTGAAAGGTACAGGGCATTGTTTTTTCTTTTATAGGTATCTTACATATTGGGATCATGAAATTTTGCAAGCACTCTAGCGCAAGAACTCTTCCAAACTCAAAATCTTTCCTGAGGTCCTGCAGAAAAAGAGCTCTCTCCAGCTCCAGCTCCATGGAACTCCACTGAAAACTATGGAGGCAGGTTCAAGCTCTAAAATCGTCACATTAATAATAGTAGTATTTGTTCTGTCTGCAAAGAGGAATAGGACTTTTTATATATCTGCTGAAATGCAATGTCAATGGCTTTGAGAAGTTGTGGGGATATATGTATTTACAGCTTAACAGAAATTTTAAATAGTATAAAAAATGCCTTCAGCAGCTGAAAGAAAAAAAAATCTAAATTATCACCGTTTCAGATGTCAGGTATGAAATGGGAACTGGTCTCTAAAGTTCTTTAGTCTCGCATGCTAAAGCTCTTGGGATAATAATACACATTGTTCCACAAGCAGCTGGTATACTTCAAGCATGGGTCTACAAGCACGTATCGTTATAAAAAAAAAAAAAAAAAAAAAACAACAATGTAAGCAAGCTACCCTCTAATGCTTCTAATGCTTTCAGCAACAAGTAGTGATTTTCTAATATTTAATTATTTAGATATCACTACTATGAAATATGTTCACAGTTTATGAAAATATGATGAAACAGTTCTACGGCTGCTTTTGTTTCTAATGACTGTAATAGGAAATTTGCAGTCTATTTCAAAACAAACAGGATCTCATCCAAAAATGAGAAATACAGTTTCATTGCAGAAAAAGATGCACTTGTCACCAGCAAAGTATTTACTCTGACAATACAAATGTCACAGAAAAAAATGTATCAGTGGCATACAAATACTTTGAAAGAGAACTAACAGTGAGCAATTTAATCTTGCCCAGGGACAGATTCAGCTTACTTGATGGTTGCTTGCTTGGCTGACTTCAGCCCTAAATTATTGCACTCAGATATTGCATTATTTAGAAAAAAAAATCGGTAACAACACCTATTTTCTGTTTAGAATATGTTTTGTTACCATCTGTGCCATGCCAACCCTAAACATACCTATATAGGTACCAGAAATATATATATTGATGGTGAACTACTAAAACAAATGTTTCCACGATGTAATGTAATTCCTCTTTTCCTGTTGAAAAAGAAGGAAATTTTACCTCCGTGTGGATGACACCCTCCAAGAGGGTGTAAAAAACCTGAACACATGATTTTGCCAGTTTGTATTATGTCAGTTCTCTTCTATTTTATCTTACGTAGCTGTTTTCACTCGCGCAGTCACGCTTAACTTTGAATTCGTAAGGGGCTGCATGCAAAGCGGGGCAGAGAGGCAGGGTGTTTGCGGGGTGCACCCCTCCACTCGTGACGGCGACCTGCAGCCCTGCCTCAGCAGAGGAACCCACGGAGGAGCGAACACCGGTTGGGGGGACCGAGCTGCTCCGGCAGCCTCGGGACAAAGGCAGGATGCAATCGCCAACACCGGGCGCCGATGGGCTACCAGCAGTAGGCATCACGGTAGCTCTGCATCCAAACTGCAATTCCGCTGAGGCATGCTGACAGCTCTACTCCCACATCTAGGGCCTGCGATATAAATGCAGAACTTTCTGTCTATTTTCTGTCACTTTGCTTATTCTGGTGAGTCCCAAATTTAGCCCGTGGCTCACTCACTGCCCACGGGGTCACGGCAAATGCTCCGGAGGTCATTCACAGGGCCATATCAAATCATACTTCATTTCCAGCAGTTAAAAGGTCAATGAGAAAGGTGTACAACTGTCGGTACTGAGATTTGAGCGTTGGTGGTGATCTGCAGAGCCAAAATATTTTGGAACTATTGACTTAATCCTACTTCTTTTCTAAGAAAACTGTACTCCCTGGCAGATATGTAGAACTTCTCATTTATTGGTATGCTAGTCTATACTTGCTGCATATTAATCTCTCTTGTAGGACCTGAACAAGCCACTCCATTTGTTAATCTTAAGTGCTCTTATCAGAACAAAACCACAAATCTCTTTGCTAATGGCATGCTTGCTTTTGAACTTTTATTGATTGTGTCCGCTGTGCCTAATTATGGACACAATCCCCTGTCTGCACTCTGTTGTTGACATCAGAAGAGTTTCACCTCTATAGAGCCAACTATGCATTTACTATATGAGACAGAAATTTAGGATGCTCAAGCTAGTAACTTCACTAGGACTTTGAGGAGTGAAAGAACAGACTTTCTCCAAGTAAAGACCACTTTGGCAATAGGTACAAATGAATGCTTCAGGTTCAGGTCCTTCTGCTGGGGTAAATTAAGAAAGAAATTTTCAATTTATATGAGCTGAGAGCTTGGCCCAGCATATTCTGAATTAGTCAATTCAGGCTTTGCTATTCTTTTCTCTTAAAATGTGGTAGTATGCAATACAATACATAGAATAGGGCCTTGGTTATTTAACAAAAAGAAGTAGCACAGGCTCACTGATTCACTGCTTGACCGCAACTAGTTTGGACTGCATTTAAAAATACATAGGTAGAATGGAAATTTGAAAGCAATTCCCTAGCAATGGGTCCAGGATGTATGCTTAAAGGAGGCTGACTAGGAAAAAAGAAACAGAAATTCAGAGAAAGACTTCTACGTGACAGATGACTTTGACAGGTGTCTTCTTCATCTGCATGCTGTCATTTTTTCAAGTGGCAGTATTCACTAATAACTATTTGTAGATTTTTAAAGCCAAAATAGTCAGTGCAAACGGTGACCCTAACCTCTTTTATAATAATCCCCGCAAACACTCACACTCTAATTTTTGCTTCACACCCAGTACCCAGTGGTTACACCAGAGCATGTTTTACAGGCAGCCTGATTTGAAGACCTCAACCAGTGGATGAGGTGCGCCATGTCCAGCTGAGATGTTCTGATGGTTATTTGTCTTCACTTACAGAACAATGAGCCAGCTTTCCATCCCAACTATTTCTAGCTGTGATTTTTTCAGCCACTTGTTCCTCAGGGGAATGTAGCTTAACTCTTGCCTTTTAAACAGAAAACTTTGAGCAAGTTCTTGGTGCCTTCTCCATGTTGCACCACCCAGGTAATTTTTTCAAGCCACCAGTTCCAGCTCTAGTTCCCGAAAACCACGCAGCTACAGAGAGGGGGCTAAGACCAGGCAGGGCCGGCTCACTCGCACGCACTCGCCCACGGCAGCCCCGGTGCTGGGAAGCAGCGGCTGCCCTGCGCCCAGCGGCG
>VXAA01007397.1:18700-31245 GCA_013399115.1 Anseranas semipalmata | reverse complement strand
GACGGGGACGGGGGGGGGGACACCCGGCGGCAATAACAAGGCAAACCCATCAACAGTAACCGCGGCCCTGTGATAAAAGGGGAAGATTTATATTGCTGAAATGTGTGGAAGGAGCTCGCTCCAGAGCAAAGCTCTGGCGTGCAATTCCGTGTTTATGTCGCTCATCCTGACGAGATATGGGTGGCAAAGTTCAGGCTGACATCAGCCCGGCCGAGGCAGGGCCGGCGGCCGGGGACGAGCAGAGGCAGCAGGCGGCACGGCAGAGAGAGCCGGAGGTGATGGCTCCTTGCGGCTGAAACCCGGCAATCAGAGACAGCTCCTGGGGTGCTGCCGGGCCCCCCTCCGGGATCCCCATCTTAGTGCAGAGGGTGGGGAGCGGGGAGGGCGGCTGATGGTCCGGGGCGTCCCCGGAAAGGCAAAGACTTCCGAGCCCTCAGTTTTACTGAACCACATTAAAACCAGCAGCAGGAGGCTGTAAAATCAGCTAGGAGTTGTTTTTAAAATAAAATATAAATAAATCTATAAATAAATAAATCTATTAATCAGAGAGGAATAGTGTGTGGTAGTTTCACTATTGCAATAACTGCACAGTGGTTTCTCTGTGCAACTCTCCATAGCTAGAAAATATTATATTTAGCTTTTAGAATAGCTAACAAATCAGGAAAAAAGGAGGTGAGCTCAAGTTGCTCAGATTATATCCAAAATGAGACTTTAAGATAATAATATTCAATTAATAGCTGATACCGTGCTTGCTTAAAATGGCACTCAGGTCATAAAAACTAGCCATGTGAACGGGACAGATGAATACTAACCCTTTGTCATTCTTCTCTAGACTGGAAATAGTTTGTGTAAGTGAACAAAAGGGTCATTAATTTGCCTTTTCAACTGGGGAAGCATAGTAAAGAAGTAAAGGCCTTGGATTACTTCTGATACATAATTTGAAAATGAAACACATTGTCAAATATGAGATCCTTATTTTTCAGGTGCTGCTCACGGTGTAGATCACATAGCTGAGACCTGCAGCACTGAGCAGGCATCCGCGGCAGCATCCCCGCAGACATGGGTCCGTAATGCCTACTGAAGTGAAAAGGGTTAGAGGGCTGGAGCAGTCATCCTGCGTGAAGGTTGCACAATCCAACACATCTACCGTCTGTTAACCGCTAACAATATTCTTGGCACTACCCAGGACCCCAAATTGTGACAGTCTTTGCCCCAGATTTTTTTTTTTTCTGTACAAACTAAGAGGCGGGCATGGAGTAGGCAAGACATGCAGAGAGGCACACGTATAGAAGCAATAACCCAAATCACATATAGGTACGTATGTGTGTGCATGTATGTGTGTGTGTGTCTGTATTACTACTCTTTTTCGCATTTCCAAATCTAACAGTTGTTACATTTCTGTGTTACGTTTCCTAACATAACCCATTTGTTCTTTAGTCAGACTCAATTTAGGAGGTTAATCTTCTGTAACATCATGAGCATTCTCAAAAGCTGTTAATATCACAAACAGAGGATTATAATTGTGTAGTCTAAATAAACCTAAAGAAGGGAGTGATGAGAAATGCTTTACTCATGGTAGGTTAAAACTATGAAAATGTGTTGTTGTTTTTTTAATAAACTGGTTCCTAAATATCCAATCCCCATATCTTTAATAATGTCTTCATGCTTTATATATTTAAAAGATGTAACAGGAGAACATTAATAAAATGAGCAATAGGGAACAATCCTACATTGGCAAAGAATAGACTAGATGACCTAATTGATTTTTCCCATCTCTGACTTGTGCAATACTGTAATTGTAATGAAATCTCAGCATAATCAAAGCCTGCAGGATTGGACCCTAAATTAGCATGTCAGCCTGGGCCAGGTCCAAAGCTTGTTGCTGTCAGCTTGACCCTTCATCAGTCCAGGAGAGGTTTGGATCTGGTCTTCTGGATAACACGGAAAGGGAGCTGAATTGTTGTTTTATTGTACATAAGAAAAAAAAAAAAAAAAGTATTGTGAGAAAAACACATGGGCAAATTCTGCAGTACAAACCTTCCAGATGCAATTCAGTTAAGAAAGTCCAACGGGAAGGCCTCAAAATGAAACTGAGTACTTTTTTTTGGCAGAGAGAAAGCTTTAGCAGTTAACATGAGGATGATCAAAACCTTGCTAAGTCATTGTTTCCCTCTATTCATCTATCAGTTTGTCATCTCTTGGTCTTGCAATCAGATTGTAAAGCCTTTGGGATAGAGACCAACTTCTTGTTCTGTCTTTGCAGAATCTGTGCCTAGAGCTACTATGATCTACCAGTAAACACCTCAACACTGCTACAGAAGTCTCCATGGATTTTGGGTGTAAATACTCAGCCTAGAATAGAGATGATTAACATAAATACTTTCATAATATATGCTAAGTTTAAAAAAACACTTTTGGTCTAGAATAACTAACCACACAGAAGGTAACACCAGAATAACTGAACTGGTCTAAATTCATACATCAGTTTACACAAGTACACTTTTCCTGTGGTAACAGCCCATTAGGTAAAGCCGCGACTGGGTAAGACTGAAGGATGTGAGTAACCAACAACAAAGCTTTCACAGGACTCTGACACATTCATTTGTCCAGGCATTGACTTCTCTATGATTCCAGTATTTGGGAGGACGACTCACAGCACCTAAGTTAGAAGCCTAAGTGTTTTCTCACTTTGGCTCTACTTGCAGTGAATTTCTTTGGTGGGAATGTCCCCCTCAGTAGATCCCACACTTGCCCGAGTGACTTGCTCATTCCACTTCCTGGGATGTGCTGACCCAAGCATTAGTAGTAGCACACTGGATTAAGGAAATATCTGGCTGAAAAAAAATGAAATCCTGCAAAAGAAAAAAAAAAAAATGGTTTTGTTCCAGCACATTTGGTTCCCTGATCTAGTTCAGCATGATGAGCCAGGAATAAAAAGCTTGACATGTAAAACAAGCAGGAAGGGCAGGAAGTGTCTCAAAGGGGCTGATGAAGCAATCACACTACTGAAGGTGAATTTATAGATGTAGGGTCCTTCAGAAAGGCAGGGAGTAGAGGAGAAGCATGTCTCTTCATGTGTGTGCTCACACCCAAGCATGTGTGATGTGCTTATTGTCCTGTGTGCATGCAGACGAACAGGCTGGCATGAAGAAGGATGATGGTGCACAGTGTGGAGTTCATGTGCTCCCATTTTAGCTGTCCTCAGCCACCACATCCACTTGCCAGGAAGTCCTGAAACAGCTCAGCTCCAGTGACCTGAAGGCTCCTCCTTTGGGCTTCTGAGGTTGCTCACGCCCAGGCCCAGCACCTTTCCCCCTGCCTCAGTCCCAGGCATGGACAATTCCTCTGCCAAGTTCCTTCACAAGGAACAAGCTTAGAAACACACCAGTAAAACTACTCTGCCTGCAAAACACCATCTCATTTTCTTTTAAAACACAGCCGGAGTATTAACCTGGGAGGAAGGGCATTTACACTCTGTAGCTGCAGGGTTTTCAAATCCAAGATTCATAAGGCCAGAGAGAGAACACAAGAACAACTGACACTCCACCCTTGCACTTCAAACAGGATGAGCAGATCCAAAACTCTTCTCATGTTATCACGATATTGACAACTCCTGACTCATTATCCTGGGCTGTCCTGCATACCATTAATGGTACATATGGTCTGGAAACATCTGCATTAGACAAGAAGGCGGGAATATTTTCATTTCAGAATCTATTTTACACTAAGCTGTCACTGGATCAAATAGAGTCATGTACTGCTTCTACAAGACGTCTGTATGGAAAGGCAGTAGTGCTACAACCCTTGTTCTCTGTGGCTTGAAAGAAGAGAATAAAACCTGTTTATTTCTTGGGATGGAAGACCACCAGAGCCTACTGTAGTCACTTCCAGGAAAGTTCTGTGGGGTAGATTTGTCACACCTCCTACAATGTACCAATGGCTAGGAGGTTATATGATGACCCTGTTGATTGTAGGTGGCTTCAGGCTTGGAGATGTAAGACAATTTTACAGTAAGCTGCTGCCTGTAGCCCCACTGTTGGTCAGATATAATTGGCACTACCTTTGTACTAGTACTGGCACTTTTGGACCTTGTGCTGAGCTGGTCTGGGGAGCTAAACCAGAAGACAGATAAACTCTGAAAAAAGCACAGTGCAGGGTAGAGAGGAATAAGTCCCCGAACTGGGTGACAGTAAAAGCTCACCCTCTGCACCCTGACTGTTCTGTCCATAAGCTGCTGATCTCCCTATGCTCATGCAGGGGTGCTACAGGGCTGGATGTAGCTGGGGACTGGGCAGCCACTGTCAGGACACGAGGCACAGAGTGTGCACACGTGGGGTGCCCTGCCCTGGGCTAGCCCGTCCTCACGGTACCAGGAGGGGCAGCAGGGTCTTGGTCTCTTGTTAATAAATATAGTGAAACATCAGCACTGACCCTCCTAAACAAACAAGTCAGGGTTGGCAGGTCTGACAGTTGTTATCCCAGCTTCCCCACATCCTTCTTTACTTCTTCAGCAGCACAACCACCACCCAAGCCTACCTTTCCACAGTCAGAGAGACAACACTCTCAAATGTCATGCATGAAACATGACCTTCATACACCTGATGCTTCCTCAGTTTCCTCATCACGCTTTACAGGGAACTCTTCATCTCACTTTCTGACTATGCATGCCAGGCACCACTGGTGGATGTGCTGCCTGGTGTGTTGCAGAGCACTGCATTACAGTCAGACACTGTCTCCTGCAGCCTGGCACCATCCTCCGCAGCGACCTGTTAGCTATCACAGACACCACAGCCCTTCCCTGCCAGCACTCAACATGCAGCCTGTCCTTTTCTCCACCACTGTGGTGTAGGAGTTCTCGCATACCTGAAGAAGAAGAAAACTGAGCAGGAAACAGGAGAAAAAGTTGTTCCACTGTCCATACTTTGTGGTATTTAATTAGAACTTTATCAAGTGAAGATAACTATAATGCTATCTATCTAAAATGTTATAAGAGGTAATCCTTCATTAAACATTGGTAAGTGTGTCAATGATACTTATTCTGTGAGATATTTCAGTAGCATATGACTGTATTAGGCTGATAATACTGAGCAATCAAGAAGCACTTTTGTACTTAAATGCTCTTGTTGCTTATTTCAAGGTGTAAACTGAAGGTCCAGAAAGACTGCAAAATGGTAGTCTTGAAGGAGGATGGTCTCTGCTTAACTCTGATGCACCAGAGACATGGTCCCCTGTTGAGAAGAACTTCTAAGCACAGGCTGATGTCAGTCCCTATGTCTGGAGAGCAAGAAGCAGATGCTTACGTTGCACTGGCATCATCTTCTGACCTGAAATAAGCCCTTGTACCTGTCATGAAGAGACACGCTTTCCTTAGTCAGCACCCTACCAGTTTGTGTACCTTCAAGCATATTTCTGACCACTGTTCATGACTGGAAAGAACTGCTCTTTTTTTAAATTCAGGACTTAATTATTTTTCATATGGGGCTGGTGGCTGCCAGTGGAACAGCAATGATTTAGTGATGTGGAGCTTCTGCTAAACTGTCAACATCTACTACATTGAACTAGCTACAAAGCAGACATCAGACAGTTACAACTTGGAAGCCAAGATTTAGCGAAACATATAGGCACCTGCAACATAGGAGTAACAATTTTAATCTTTTAGGTGTACGAATTTGCAAGTGACTTTAAAAACTCAACAGTTAGATGCTTAAACACCCCAAATAAGGAGTGGGAATAGGCACACCCCTTCCAATTGCAATGAAAACCAACATTTACTCTGAACTGAGAGCCAGCAGGAGCTGATTCTGCATGGAAAAACTTAGCCCAGCTAGGGTTTTCTGCCTTGCTGGATATCTCTCCATGCCCGATCCAGCCAGCCTCCTCCATCAGGGCAGAAAGTCATATCCTTTCTTTCAACAAATTGAGTCAGCTTTCTCCTTTCTTTCAGAGTCTGCTGACAGGAGATTGTCCCCTGTGCCCATGACCCTGGGCCAGGGTGTGGAGCCATGCTGCATGTACACTGTCAGCACGAGTGGGATCGGGGTGCAGCCACAGCCCCACCGCTTACGGGACACTTCAGTTGTGGTCACTCCTCTGCCTGCCGCAGCCGTGCCATTGTGTAGCAAAGGAAACCAGATTCGTGGTGTCAGACCATTAGAAGGAGATGGTTTTAAGGCACATAAAGGGAAGCCTTAATTTGTCTCTCTCTCTCGCGCTTTTTTTTTTTTTTTTTAAGATTGCTTGCACATTTGACATTAAATGGAAACAGTCCTTATGAGCAGAGAACTGGTATCTCCTGGCTGCATATCCTAACCACTAAGCAAAAGCATTCTCGCTACTATTTCTTTTTTTCTGTCCCTGTTCTATAAAGAAGTTATTGTGCACTGCTTGTTGAGTGAGGTCCGACCGGTGGCTGGGTCTGGCTCTTCAGAGCATTTATGCTCTGCTTTGCTCAGCTTTGGCCCTCAAGCTGCTCACCCAGGAGTCCTGCCTGTGTCTGCTCTGGGTCTCCGCAGGGCTGAACTCCGAGGGGCGTTCACCCCAAACAAGGAAGGACGTTGTGAATTTAATTGGGTGCTTCCAGGCTGAGCTGCTGCTGAAGATGTTTCTTAGATCACAGCTTTCCACACAGCCGTCAAAGTCCCTGTTTGGATCTGTACCAACCCACTTTAATGTCCTTACAGAGTTATATACAGTAATAACGTTGAGGACATAGCAGGGGAGAGTTTCACTGTTCCTTCCATGATAGTTCCCCACCAACCTGCCTTCTAAAAGTGAAATAAAATCTCCAACTGCTTAGTCTGTCATTTACTTATCTTTAATAGTTAACTATTTGAGAGTGTTTTAGTACCTACACATCCATAAAAAGGCATCTGGAGTTGAGTTTTATACCAGGACTTAAAAATCTTTGCTAAAAAATTGTGTCTTCCTGGATAAATATTTATTTATAACGTATGGAGCTAAGAGTGTTTTTTTTTTTTTTTTTATCTACAACAGTAGCTTCTACAAGCGTTACTGCCAGGCTATTTAACGAAAGCCAGGCTGTTTAACCATGGGGTACGGATACAAAGAGCACATGTATATGTATTTCAGGAACTAGAAAGCTAATTTTGTAATATGGAGTCAAGCAGGGCATATGGTAGATAACAGTCCCCTTTCACATTCTAACACAGGATTGAGATTTCTTAACAAAGGCAATAGAGTTGCAAAACAGCATGACTTTGTTGCAGTTAGTAATTAATGAGGTGCTAAAAGTGCCTAAACAGAGGATCCCAGACAGAGAATGCATGACTCAAGAGGATAAGAAGCCCCCATCATTTCAAACAACAGTGTCATTTAAATAAACAAGAAGCAACTCTCTCGGTTTGGTGGGGTGGGAAGGGTGCATTAGCAGCCATCGCAGAGCCCTCCGCTGCAGCAGCATGCAGATGAGCCAGGGCTTTCCTGCCCTGGGAAACCAGTTGTGCTTTCCTTTTCCGAGTGAAGGCAGAGCCTGAAGGGGTGAAACATTTGTTTAATCCATTATTAGGGGGGGAGGAAATCACACGCTCATCGCTGCTCTTGCTTTTCCAGTGGGATGTTAGGCAGTTCGATTTATAATCAAACAACTGTGGTTGCCCTGGAGGCTGTTACCTACTACATACTATGCAGGATGCAGTCTACCTGGCATGCCCTCTTTTCCCCTCGTAAAATACATCATTTCTATGTTCTCAGATGAGGTATAAACCCTCGGTTTATGCTTTTTGATTTTTTCCCTTTCCCATTTTAACAAGCATGGGAGATTTTGTGTCTTTCTGCACAGCAGTCCAGGATTATTATTATTTTAAACAAAATCAATTCCAGTTCGAGTATTATATGAAAATAGCTAAGGTTTATAAAGTGTTTGTCCCATAATGTTTACTTTCTTTCCAACCAAACATTTATAAATAGATTGAGAGAAATGTGGCAAAGCACCAAAGCCATCCACTAAAATATTTCATAAGAAACTATAATGCGAAAGGGGAATAAAGGAGCACTTTTGGAAGTGATGTTTGTTAGTGAATTCTTTTTCGTGTAGGGGGATATGATGCAATATGTCATGTTGACCCTTTGGAGTCTATGGCATACTGATCCAAATTTATTCCTGGAGGGACTGCAGTGCAGTACATGACTTGTAGTCAGATTGAATTTATCTACACATTTCTACAGCTAAAAAAAATGCCTTTTTTTTTTTTTTGTGGTTTTACAAAACTAGTAACTGAGAATTCATCACATGCTAAGGAGTGATGGAGCTAGTTAGTGAGAAATCCAGTCTGTTCAAATCCAGGCAGCTACAGTATAGTTAAGCNTTTTTTTTTTTTTTTTCTATAGGTATCTTTCCATCTTAGTGCCTGGCAAAGAGAGAAGAAAAATTGTGCATGTCCTTTATTCTCTCTTCTTTATTACATATGAAACTTATGGAATGTATTTGATGTCCTGTTTGTTTTTCATTAGACATATAGATATAAACACTTTGGAAGACTGTATGTGGTTTCCACTGGGCTCTTTCTTCAAAATTGAGTGGCTTTTTTCTGTGCTACCTTTCCTTCTGTTAAATATCTGACTACTACTTAATCCTTTGCAGCTCCCCCAGAGTGAGCAGTAGTGGGATCAGTAGTGGAAACAGAGCATGGCCGAACACTGGTGGTTCTTTGTCGTGTACAATGGGACTGAAGGAGTTCAACTGGAATGGCTGTGGCTATTTTAGAAAAATGGACATCTGGGATCCACAGATGTTGCAGTACTGTCCTGAGCTTGTTTGAATCTCCACCTCAGGAGATTCTTGAATGCAAGGGCCAAAGTGAATGAAGGACTCATCCTACAACAGGTCCCCTGTAGACATGGGTCCACTGTGGTCTGACTCATCAGGGCAGACCAAAGGAAACCAATCTTACTGCTGTTCGTTGACAAAGACGGGCAGGATTTGAGTCTCTTTCCTAAAAATATAGACATGCACTACTATGGCTATTTCAGCTTTTATTAAAAATGAAGACCTTCCTTTGTTTTCTGGTCTCAGTGACATACTCTGGTCTGAGCCCTGCAGGGCCTGGCTTCATTTGGCACCAGGAGAGTGGTTGGCTGAAGAGAGGCTGCTGGGCACAAAGGGTATGCACTTAGAGAGGACTACATTTCCACATGACTGCCGTGAGGGAGATTCTGCAACAAAAAAGAAATCTCCTGTATCAAGCTTTTCCTTAGAAATACTCTAGAGGGAGTCAAATCTAAAAGTTTATTTATCTTTAAAGTATTTCAACTGCAGTTCTTTCTTTTAAAACATTCTGTTTGCTTCCTGTTTATTTATTTTAGGCCTGTCTATTAATACAACATTTTTGTTTGAATGTGTTTGTACATTTTCAGATCAGATACGTGCTAATAGTACTTAAGAGGCATTACTTGGAGTGATGTGTCACTGTCACAGCAATAAATAGCCCTTGAAACCAGCAAATACCAGTTTTAGCTTTGAAGGAAACGGAGCCTTAGGAAACAAAAGCAAAAAAGAAAGTAAAAGAGTTTCACATCCCAAAGAAATGGAGGTATTGCTTGCATTGAAGATCATTTTCTACAGTGCTTTGTATGACTTCAGTATCTAGTGACACACTAAGTCTCTTACATGATAACTTCACATTAGAAATGTAACTTTGAATTGGATGTAACATCCCATCAGCTACATACTACTATCTTGGATGAAGGTTGTGGACATATCCTACTTAAAAAAGTGACTCCACTTTTAACATTGATTTATTATTTGAATATCTTATCTACTATCCTTGATCTGCAATGGTCATTGGATTGTTTTTAAGAATTAAACATATACTGAGATGGAGGAGAAGGAGGACTGTGCTACTTCAAAAATTATTCTGAGGGACAGCCTCTCCTGGGGCAGAGCTACCTCTCTTTAACCTCACTTTGCATACGTATCCAGCGTAGCAGCAGACTGGAAACTTTTCTGCTTTTATTTAGCTTCCACCGGTTACAGCTGCTAAATGTCTCCTGGCTTTCTGACAACAGCAGAAAACAAGCATTTGTCAGACAACCTATGAATTCAATTTCTTCCCTCAGAGAGAAGAGAGAAATGCTCATGAGGTTCCCTTCTAGAGATTCTTCCACAATCATAGAAGGAATTACACCCACTGCTTCACGGAAAAGACTATCTGGTATCTGGCAGCCCAGAAACCCCACAAATTCCCTGAGATCTAAACACCAAGCAGAGATAATGAGTGGGAGGCCAGAGCTAGCAGTTGAATTTCAACCTGGTTTCACTCATCAATGAACACATCCTGGTGTGACTCTGCAGGCAGACCCCTGTTTGTGCTGAGCCTTGTGCTTTGAGGGAATCTGTATTTTTTGATGGGAGAAATGGGAAGGATGTGGGGGAAGTAGCCACCTGTGGACAGAATTGATCTGACCACATATCTGCATATGAACTTGTCACCTAGACTGCCTTAATAGTAAGAGAAAAGACAAGGGATTTCTATAACTTATTCTTTTGTCTAAAGAGCGAGATGTCTAAAAGAGCTGAGTTGAATTGTGCCCTACAATATGTAGGCATCTGAAGTTAGGTGAAATAATTTCCCTTCTGCACTGTTGTGTACAAAGGAAAGTGCAGAGGGAAGTTCAGGCAACTGGTAGAACATGGGAAATAACATCTTAGCTCACTGATATTTGTGATTTCCAAAATTATTCTTATTGACTTTGTTTCACACAGGCCTGAGGCATTTTGAAGAAGTCCCTGGGAAGCACTGCTCCCTTCCCTTCCTATGCCTGTACCTCTTGGGGTGACGAGGGTGCACGTTTGTCCTGTGGGAAGACTGTGCTCATGTCCCTTGTTGTCATTACATTTGCTATTGACCCCGCAGCAAGAAATTGAATGGGACATCTTACCTAGAAGTGTTCATCCATGCTGATGCAGGCTTTTGCAGCCTGTCCTCTGCATCTTACCACAAATGCTTTTCCAAGGTTTTGAGCTCCAGAGAAGCCCTATGGCTCCTGGCCAGCTCAGGTTGTTCTTGCTGTCTCTGACTGACCCCCGGGATGGGTAACCAGGCCTGCACACAGCACTTGAGCATCTCTGTCACTGCAGGCTGGACGATCTCTCTTCCTCTGTGACAGTGTCCCTGCTGAATAAGTCCCAGGTGACCTGGGAAAGAGGAAGTTATTGATCAGAAATCAATGGCAATGGCAGGGGAGAGCCATAGTCCTATTTCAAGCCAGGTGGGACAGAGGTTTGATTTCCAGCTCGCCTTAGCCTCAGAAGGTGCCCTGGTCTAACCTAACCTAACCCAGCCCAAGGCAATCCAGTGGTTTCTGTCTGGGCCTTACTGGAAATTCCCCAATCTTTCCTGATAACATCAATAATAATAATAATAAAAAGCTATTTTCATGAGAAACTTCAACTTCAATGTATCCCCTTTTCTTACAAAGCTGCTAGGCTGAAAAAAAATCTGTTTAAATTCCTCAGCAGTATTTTTCCTTTAGCTCTTTCTAACCATAACAATGAGCTTCCCTGAGGAACAACTTGGGCCATAGGACTAGCTATAGCAGTGTTTTTCAAAGAAGTCAGCTGGATGAAGAGGAAGCTGGGGTTAATATGAAACATTGCCCTACACCTTAAATTGGCTCAAAGAACATATTTTCCTTCTCTCTCTCTCTCTGTCTCTCTCTGTGTCTCTGTCTCTCTCTTTCTTTCTTTCTCCCTTTCCTTATTTTTCTTGTTGTTATTACATGAGATGGATCAGGTTTTCCAAAGTTCATGAAGAGGAAGTGCATCTCTTGATGTCATTGTTTATGTACAGTGATTGACTGCCCCCTCTCACAGTCAATACCCAGCATCAGTAGAACATTATAAAAGTACACTTAAGTTAGATGGGTGGCTGCTGTCTTTGCTGCATCTACCCTTTTATAATGAAATAGAATATTTCACATTCTTCATCTTCAAAACACTTTATAAGAATTTGCTCATTAGCCTTCACAGTAAGTTTGAGAAATACCATTACTGTTATCATCATGTCCATGAAGAAAGCTGAGACAGAGAGGACCTGTCCACAACTATCCTTACAAGTTGCCCACCAGCAAAACTTCCATTGTGGTACTGATGCTGGGAGATCTGGTGTGGTCAAGCCAGCAGCAGCCACTAGTGTGGACTGCCAACACTTTGTCTCCCCGGGCCACAATTAGATGACTTTACCATTGAATTAGCAGTGGTACTCACAGCAGTGTTACAGTTATTCCTACTTACTGGTGGAACTGCAGCAGTGGGAACGTTCTTTGGATCAAAATCAGTACAGACACAGCAAAACAGACTTGTCCACAACCAAGCATATTAGCTATTGCAACATAATTCTTGTGTAAATATTCCCATTAAGTTCAGCTGGAATTATGAACTCTTAACTCAGGATGCTCTGCAAGTCATAGCTAGGTTGTGGAGAGGTGAAAATAGTAGTGCCAGTAATTCAGTTCAAAAGGCTTTCCCTGTTTATTTTTATCTTTATTTTTATTTTTATTTTTATTTTTATTTTTATTTTTATTTTTTT